>PISX010002046.1:0-173003 GCA_004024625.1 Mellivora capensis | reverse complement strand
CTGTGACGCCATCATGCAGGACTTGCAAACAAAACCAGTTTCCCCCTTATTGGACCATCCCCAGCCCTGAAAGAAGGGCTGGATGAGGAAACCATGGGAGCACCGAGGGGGAATTTTGGAGCGAACAACAGGTGTGCTCCCAGTCCCAGGAGGTGCCCACTCCCCACCTCCTGGGAGTGAGCCGCATCCCTGTAGCTTGGGTATCCCTAAGGACTCTTGTCTGCATCACACCTTAGAAGCCAAAGGCGAAGAGAGACAGAGCGCCCAGCAGGAGTGAGGGGGCCCGGAGGCTTTGGATTTTCCGGGTAAAGAGGAGTTGAGTATTTCTGATAAGCCAGAGGTGTGCAACAAGGGACCCTGGGAGTCGCGTAGATCCTCTGGAAGAGGGCCTCCAGGAGAGCGCAAAGCTGGGCCTGGCTGAACTGTGCCCCCACCCCTGCAAACTCATGTTCAAGCCCTGACTCGCAGTACCTCAGAATGTAACTGTATTTGGAGTTAGGGCTTTAAACGAGATGACTGAGTTAAAATGAGGCTTTTAGAGTGGACCTTCAT
This sequence comes from Mellivora capensis, assembly GCA_004024625.1. Lineage (NCBI taxonomy): Eukaryota > Metazoa > Chordata > Mammalia > Carnivora > Mustelidae > Mellivora > Mellivora capensis. Next base: position 172,451 of record PISX010002046.1, on the reverse strand, counting down.
CCAATCTGACTGGTGTCTTCAGAAGAAGACAAGATTTGGGGATGCACACAGGCAAAGGGAAGATGGTGTGATAAACAAGAAGAAGACAGCCAACCCCAAGCCAACGAGAGAGGCCTCAGAAGAAGCAAAGCTTGCCGGGTGCCTGGGTGGCTCAGTCAGTTAAGCAGCTGCTTTTGGCTCAGGTCATGATCCCGGGGTCCTGGGATCGAGTCCTGCAGCGGGCTCTCTGCTCAGTGGTGAGTCTCCTTCTCCCTCTCCCTCCGATTGCTTTTGCTGTCTCTAAAATAAATAAAATTAAAAAAAAGACAAGACACCAAGCCTGCCAACGCCTTAGTCTCTGTTAAGACTCTCAGCCCGTGGTATTTGTTTGGCAACCCCCCACCAAACTAGTAAGCATGGCTTAGACTCCGGGGGTTGAAAGAAGGAGTCTTAGGCAGCCAGCCTCAAGGGATCGGGAGTTTAGAAATCCCCAAAAATGAGGAAGGAGGGTGTTCTCTGAAGTATTTATAAAATTGTGCCAAGATATAAAGAATCAGGTGTAAACACCCACCAGGCCCAGCCAGCTAACTGCAATGTGAACCAAGTTAAGAACTCCCTGCTCTTCTGGGTCCTCCTCTCCCCTTCTCCTGCCCCTGCTAGGGGTCGGAAGCCTCAGTGAGCGAGCTGGCAGCATAGACGGGAAGGGGGAAACCAACCACAGACTCCCTTTCTCTGCTCCAGGCCCCAGCTGGAGGAGGGAGAGAGTCTCCACATGGAACAGCCTTTGAAGGTCTGAGATGAGACTGCTTTGGAGCTAGAAAGGTAGTCAGAATGGGCTCACCCTAATTTCCATCCTGGGACAAGGAAAGAAGGGGACAGTGTAGGAAAAAATTGAGGTGCAATAACAGACAAAAGTAAAGTTTGCTTCCTGAATGGCCCCCCCCATGAGTCCTGTTTATTTACCATATGTCCTCCTTCCCAGGCAGTGGCGGCTCAGCCCAGGCTCTGGCCAAGAAGGAGACAGGCTATTTGTGCAGCAATTACCATCCCTGCAAATTCCCGCCACTGTAGGGCAGGTCCATTTTCATCGAGCAAGGGGAAAAGCAAACAACAACAAACAAACCACTTCAGACCTTCTGCACTCCCCAAGCCAGGAATGTAAGTCATGTTCTTCAAAGCCAGGGACAGAACACCATCCTCTCTAGCTCATGACCCAGAGGAGGCCACTTAACTCCAAACCGGCCACGGGGCTGGGCAGGCTTTAGAGTCACACAACACTCCAGAGAGAACTGAGCTCAAAGCCTGCCTCTGCCACGTGACAGCGGTGTGACCCTGGGAGAGTTACTTAGCTTCCCTGAAATTGCCTCCTCAATAAAATGGAGACCATAAAAGTATCCTTCCAATAAAGTTATTATGCAGAATAAATGAGGACATGGATGCTCAACCCTTGGAACGTTGCCTGGCACAGGGCAAAGGGCTCAATACATAGCTATCATAGTTACCATTATACATCACTGCCTCTCAAGGTGCAACCTTGGAATGACCTTGATTTATTGCACAAAACATTATGTAAGAAGCATGTGATGGAAAGTACAGACTCTAGGACCAGACTGCCTGTTTTCCATTCTCTGCCAAGCGAGAATGGAAAACACATAGTTTAAGTGTTCGCTGGAATTGCTATCAGTACCATAAGATACTTATAGTGATCTGCACACAAATACAGGAAGTTCGAGAAGAGCTTAATAATGACAGCAATGATTAAGGGAATAGTCATTTCCATAAATCCACACAGACCCTGAAGTTTCTTGTTACTCAGACATCAGAGCCACTGACTAAGGGTCAGAGAGGCAGAGTGTGTCCCTAATTGGGAGGCTGCTGAACTTGACCTCAGTTGCTTTTTCTTATTCATTTGTTTGCCAGCGGACAGTTGCTCTCCAGCAAGCAGGGTATCTAGAAAACAGAGATCCATCCTCCTCGGGCTGGACCCTCAGCCACTGCCTCCTGGCCCTACTCCCCACCAGCAGCTTTCAGCCCATCTCCCATGTTACCTGGTCTGGTTCCTTCCTCCAGGACGGGCCCCAACTTGCAGGGGAGAGGTGAGGTGCCACTGCCTTCCAGCCTCCTGAGACGGTGACATTCTGATGGGCTCTGCTGTCTTTGGGCCTAGCTCTCCACCAGTTCCCACCGACCCCAGGCCTGAGGACTGCCAGGGAAGCAGACAGGAAAGATGTAAAGCTGATACCTCCTGCAGGAAATAATTGTCTAGCTGATTCCAGAACTGAAAAACACAAGTATAACATTGGAGAAAGGAGAGCAAAGTGCCATTCAAGGCCATTGTTACAGCCTCCTCTCTGTGTATCAGGGAAACAAAGAGGCCCTGTGTGTGAGGACAATGCCGTGGCTTACCAGCCACTTCTGTGTTACTCCGGGGGACGGGAGGGTGAGAAACGAGGCCACAGTGCCCTCCCAGCCTGATGCACCCTGAACTCCACTCATCACAACCTCCAGGCTAGCCAGCTCTGGGGGAAGAAACCTGGACTCCCAGCTGATGGGGTTCTGAATTGGGGAGACAGGAGACACCCCCTCAGGAGGGAACAGATGGGTATCCACTAGTCTTCCAGACATCACAAACAAATGCCCCCTCTCCTCTCCCTCCCCTCTTCTCTTGGTACCTTTCAGACACTCACCACAAGTTAGAGCTGGAAAGAATGGCAGACATCATCTCTCCAAACACATATGTCATCTACTCCATCCCCTGGCTTTAGTGAGGGGCACCTGACCAGGACGAGGGCCTGGCTCTGCTGCATGTTAGCAGCGGCTGCGAACCCAGGTGAATCATTATGTGGCATCCTCCACTGAACCACCCCCCTGCCCCCAGCCATGGACCAGGCGCTCTATTATGAGCAAGCTCGCAAAATGACCTCATTTGCTCCTGCCTTCAATCCTTGGTCTGCCACTAATTATCCGTGGATTATGAGTTCATTTTCTGACCCTTCGTTTTCCCACTTGTAAACTGGGAATATTCATGGGTGACTGTGAGAACTGAATGAGTTTAAACATGCAAAGCTCTTAGGACCATGCTTGGGCCATACATGTCACTTGAGAAGCATGAATGGGAAATTAGATGTCCACCTGAAACTTGCTTAGGCTCATGGTGAGACGAGAGGCAGATAACTAGAAACCCAGGATCTTAAATACAGACTTGGCCTGGCCATCGACTATGGCCTCACTTTACCCCCATAGGTCCCTGCCGGAAGCTAGGCCCTAATGAATAACCCCCCAGCAGGGATAAGGCAGGTGATGTGTGGGGAGGGCCAACTGTGACATAACACAGAGCAGTAGGGACAGTGGGGATTTGGAGAGCCTGTGCCTGTCTCCAGGGTGGCAGCCAGGACTCAGCTCCAGCCAACTGCTGCAACGTGCATGGTGGGAACAGCATGGCTAGGCCCGTGAGGTTCTAGAGAAAAGCTGGGAATCTGGATTTTTAGGTCACATTTCCCAATTTTTTTATAAGTATTTTTTTTAAAGATTTTATTTATTTATTCGACACAGAGAGAGATCACAACTAGGCAGAGAGGCAGGCGGAGAGAGGGGGGAGGCAGGCTCCCCGCTGAGCAGAGAGCCCAATGTGGGGCTCGATCCCAGGACCCTGAGATCATGACCTGAGCCGAAGGCAGCGGCTTAATCCACTGAGCCACCCAGGTGCCCCACATTTCCCAATTTTAAAATACTGCACTAATGAAGACATTGTTTGTGCAAAGTGAGCCCCGGATCATGCCTGATGTGGACAGAGACAGTGTGTGCAAGCCACGGCGCACCTGTCATTTTCAGGTCTTCTGTCCCCAGTTTGCCTGCAGTCTCCCAGGGAGCCGATCGGTTCACTTCAAAACCAGTCTTTGACTTAGAGCAGGTGGTATAATACCAAAAAGGTGAAGCAGCCCCTTTCTCTGCGGATACCCACCTCTCCATCTGTGAAATGGGGGTGAGGAGAAGGAAACACAGGGAAATGAGGGGGCTATCCCTAAAGGACCGCAGACCCCTCAGCCTCATCCACTTCCTGCAGGTGCTCCTCTGATAAACAAGGCAGCCCAGACTTGGTGGCAGGACCCAAGGGCAGACTGAGGTCTTACGCCCCCATAATCTCCAGCAGTCACCTCAAAGAACGTCAGTAGCCTCAATGACAACTGGGCTGGCTACGCAAATTTCAACCCCGAAGCAAGCTCGCCAGCAACCAGACACCGCGTCACACACACCAGCACAGCTATAATCAGACAGACGGATAATAACAAGTGTTGGCGAGGATGTGGGGCAATGGGAACCCTCAGACACTGCTGATGGGAAGGTAAATGGCGCAACCACTCTGGGAAACAGTCTGGCAGTTCCTCAGAAAGTTAAACACAGAGCTCCTGGGTATATGCCTGGGTATATGCCCCAAGAGAAATGAAAATATCACTCGACACAAAAGCTTGTTCAAGAGTGATCACGGCAGCATTACTCATGAGAGCCAAAAGGCAGAAATGACCCAAATATCTATCATCTGTTGAATAGATAAACCAAATGTGATCTAGCCATACAATGGAAATTACTCAGCCATCAAAAGGAATGACGTCCCGATACATGATACGCATCATGGATGACCCTTGAAAACATCAGGCTAAGTGGAAGAAATTGATGAAAACAAGCGCATCTTGTCTGCCATGTTGGGAACAGGTAAATCAAGAGGAGAAAAAGGAGATTCATGGGGGCCTGGGGCTAGGGTGTGTTGGAAAGAGAAGGGCAGACGATAGCTAAAGGGCGTGGTTTTTCTTTTTGGTGGTGAATATATTCTTGCATTGTGGTGATGATTACACAACTCTGTGAGTGTACTAAAATCCACTGAATTGTATGCTTTAAATGGGTACATTATAAATGTGAATTACCTCTCAATAAAATTGTTGGTAACAACAACAACAAGAGCTCTCAAACTAAGATTGCTGTCCCTAATAACCTTCTATTTAAAAATTCTCTCTCCTTGCTGCTCCCTTCACATCAGTCCCCCTGGAGAAGACAGGACAAGTGGCTCAGGGCTCACACGAGGTAGACTAGCTAGACCTGGTTTTCCCAGGACTGTCCCAGTGTTATTACTGCAAGTGTTGTATCCCTGGAAATCCCTCCTTCTTGGACTGAGATGGTTGGTCACGCTACTGGCAACCCTTTCTCATAGCACAGGAACACTCTGCCCTTTTGGGACTCAAATGGAATCACCAAATAAATAACCATTTTCTCTCTCTGGGGTATAAATCACCCTTGAACTCCCCATAATGTTCAAAAGGTATTTTAATTGTTGTTTCCATTTTACGGACGAGGAGACTGAGGTTCAGAGAGATGAAGGAACTTGCCAGAAGAACACAGGAGCCAGGAATTGAACCTGAGTCTTTTTCCAAAGGCACCCCCTCCATTCATTATCTTGTCTCTCATCGCACCACTAGGCTGATTATCCAGGAAGACCTTCAGATTGTTCTGCTGCCTTGGGAAGGGAGTCAGACATCCAGACAGAAGAAGTATGAGTTTTCAGCTATGGGAAGACAATGAGACATATATAGCTTGGCAATTAACAACACAGATTCTGGAGCCCAAACTGTTCAAGTCCAAATCTGGGCTCTGCCACTACTTACCTGTGTGACCTTGGACAAATTACTTAACTTCTCTGTATCTCAATTTCCTCGTATGTAAAATGGGGAAAATAATAGTACTGTGTGTGTGTGTGTGTGTGTGTGTGTGTATCACATAGGATTGTTATAGGAAGTAAGTAAATCAGTAAGTGTGAGAAGCTTAGAAAGGAGCCTGACACATGGCAGGTTTATCACATAAATGAAAGTAAGCACAAATTAATAGACCCAGAATTGGAAAGAAATCAGATGAGGCCTAATGAAAACCAGGCAGTGGGACCAAATTATGGAAATAAATTCTGCCACTCTATTCTGTTCCTGTCTGTGAAAACATTTATGGTTTAGAAATTGCTGTAAGCTCCCCAGACCACAGACAAACCTTTAAATGCATCATGGTGGTGGCAGTCTGGAAAGCCCCACCAAAATGGGATGACATAGTGCAGGGTTGCACGCCCGCCCCATCACTGACTGGAGCCCAGTCAGTGGGCCCTGACCACAGGGCCAGGAGAGATGGATATCCTCCCCCGGGGCAGCACCTATCACTCAGCTCTACTCTCTGCAGCAGGTGTGATGGACCTCATTTTACAGATGTGGAAACCGAGGCTGAGAGAAGTTTGAGAACTTGCTCAAGATACAGTTAATAACATGTAGAGTTGGGATTCACACTTAGGTGGAATTCTAAGGCCTTTATGCTGTATCGCCCTCATGTTTAGTTACTATTGCTGTGTAACGAATTATCAAGCTTAGTGGTTTAAAACAACAAACACTTATAATCATGCAGTTCTTGAAGACCAGAAATCCAGGAGCAGCTTAGCTGGGTGGCTCTGGTTCTGAAAGTCTCATGAGGTTGTAGTCAAAGTGTTGGCCAGGGCCACTGTCATCTCAAAGCTCGGCCAAGTCTACGGAATCTGCTTCTAAACTCAGTAAGAAGGTAGTTGGCGTCCTTAGTTTCTCACTGGCTATGGGCCAGAGGCTTCAGTTCTTTGCCACATGGACCTCCCCGGAGGGCTGCAACATGACAGCTTACTTCCCCCAGACCAAGAGATTCAAGAAAAAGGAGGAGACAAAAGAGAATACCCCAAAACTGCAGTCTTTTTTTTTTTTTTAAGATTTTATTTATTTATTTATTTATTTATTTGACAGACAGAAATCACAAGCAGGCAGAGAGTCAGGCAGGGGTGGGGAAAGCAGGCTCACCGCTGAGCACAGAGCCGGATGCAGGGCTCGATCCCAGGACCCCGAGATCATGACCTGAGCCGAGGGCAGAGGCTCAACCCGCTGAGCCACCCAGGGGCCCCTGCAGTCTTTTATAAATAATTTTAGAAGTGACATACCATCACTATGCACCTGATATTGGCCGCACAGACCGATCCTGGTACAGTGCGGGAGGGGACTCTATAAGGGTGTGACTATCACCTATAGGTGCATTCCCCAAATCAACCAGCCCACCCATACAGGTCGAGGAAAATCAGTTTTTCCTGTCTTGGTAAGTAGACAAGCCAAGCCAATTTCCACCCGGGTAAATCACTCCACACCTGCGTCCTCCAAATTCCACTGTCCTATAGTCCCCAGAGTGAGCCATCATCCGGCGACCGCGTCCTATGGGCCCCTCCCCATCCCGCAACGCCAAACCCGAGCAGCCGTCGCCATCCCGAAGGACTACAGCCCCCAGCATGCCCTGCGGCGGCCTCGGAGCCACGTGACGATCTCCTCCTCGTGTCGCTGTCAGGTGACTTGGGGAAGATGGCCGCGTTGACAGCGGAGAATTTCGCCGCGCTCCAGAGCCTGCTGAAGGTAAATTGGAGGGGTGGGGACAGCGTGAGGCGGGCCTTTGTCCCTAGGCCTTGGGACGGAATGGGAATTGGGACCAAATGGACCCTGATTCAGAGCCATGACTCTGCCACTACCTTTCTGGGTGACTCCATCATTGCGCCTTTCCGAGCTTTTAGAAAGCGGGCTCGAAATTAATACTGTCCTGACAGGATGGCGGGGGAACAAATAAGATAACGGACATGAAGGTGCTGTACAAATGCCCCCTACTAGAAGTCTCTGGGGCTAGTGTTTAGGGCTGGTGTGTTGAGGTGGTATGTGCTAGACCCACGTTGCCAGTTCCCCATTTCCTCCCGCAGCCCCTCTTCGCTCCGTGGGTGAGAAATCTTTCTTTCTGCGTCCTCATGGCCTCCTTGGTGAAGTGGGCGTTTTGTTCTCCTGAGTCCCTGGTTTTCTGTACTTGCTTTGACCTGTGTAAGGGCCTCAAAACTCTGCTGATAATCATTTGGAAGATTGTGAGGTTTCCTAAAGCCAAATGAAATGATGGGTTGGAATTACTTGCTTAAATTTCTGATTTCCCTTATGGAAGAAGGGGAGGCTTTATCTTCCTTTGTAGACATTATGCAACTCTTTACCTGTTTTCTGCCTTTCTTGTAGAAAGTAAAATCCAGTTGGAACTTTTGTTTTGTTTTGTTTTAACTCCAGATGAAAAGGGTTGAGTTCATAACACTAAGCAGTTCATGGCACAGCATCATCATTGATTGGTTCATGCAACGGTCTTTCCTTTGTTTTAAAAATCTCTGCAGTGCTCATTTGTATTCTCCATCCCTAAAAGCAACTACTCTATGATATTCACAAACGTATCCCCAGCCAGTGTATCCTCAGCTTCTGGCACACAGCATGTTGTCAGTACACAGTTGTTATATGAATTAATGAATGAAGTAACAAAAGTTGAGATTGGAAACCTAGAGCTCTCAGCTCCCAGCCCTGGTCCTTTACACCCTCATCGTGGCTGTTCTGCTTACTCCCCACCTAATGCCTATTCATTGCATGGACTTTTTGTTGTTGTTGTTGTTAATAAACTTTAAAATAAAGTATTATTAATGTGTAACACAGAAAAATACACAAATTGTAAATGCATAGCTCAGTGACTTATTACACACCCACGTAACCATCACTATGGTCAAAACCAAAATATTACCAGTACTGCCGGAGTTTCTGTTGTTCCTTCGTTACTTCCCTCACCTCCTCAGTAGTAACCACTATCCTTGCTTTTATTTTTTTTTAAGATTTTATTTATTCACTTGACATATAGAGATCACAAGTAGGCAGAGAGGCAGGCAGAGAGAGAAAGAAGGAAGCAGGCTCCCCGCTGAGCAGAGAGCCCTATGCGGGCCTCAATCCCAGGACCCCGGGATCATGACCCCAGCTGAAGGCAGAGGCCTTAACCCGCTGAGTCACCCAGGCGCCCCCTATCCTTGCTTTTATTTTATTTTTATTTTTATTTTTTTTAAAGATTTTATTTATTTATTTGACAGACAGAGATCACAAGTAGGCAGAGAATCAGGCAGAGAGAGAGGAAGGGAAGCAGGCTCCCCGCTGAGCAGAGAGCCCAATGTGGGGCTGGAACCCAGGACCCTGGGATCATGACCTGAGCCGAAGACAGAGGCTTTAACCCACTGAGCCACCCTATCCTGGTGCCCCCTGTCCTGGCTTTTAAAATCAACTTAATATTGCCCATGTTTGAACTTCACATAAATGGTATAATACAGCATATACTTTTTTATTCCTGGCTTTTTTGGCTTGCCAACATGTAGCAATAGTTAATTCATTCTCATTCCTATTCTCCTATGTATTTTCTTTAAAAAAAAATTACTTAGGGGTGCTTGGGTGGCCCAGTTGGTTAAGCGTCTGCCTTCAGCTCAGGTCATGATCTTGGGGTCCTGGAATTGAGCCCCACGTCAGGCTCCCTGCTCAGCGGGGAGTCCGCTTCTGCCCCTCCTCCCCCCACTCTTGCTGGCTCTCTCTCTCTCTCTCTCTCTCTCTCAAAAAAAAAAAAAATCTTGAAAAAAATTACTTAAGGTTTGATTTTGACGTAATTATAGATTTACATGCAGTTGTAAAAAAGAATACAGAAAGGTCCCATTTACCCTTTATCCGGTTTTCCCCTATAGAAACATCTTGCAAAGATATAGTATGATATCCCAACCAGGATATTGACTTTGATACACTCAAGATACAGAACGTGGCCATCACTACAGGATCCTTCCTGTTGCTCTTTTATAGCCACATCCACTTCCCCCCTGCCCTCACCCTCTTCTAACCCTTTGGGGGAGGGGGCTGGTGAGAAGAGGACAGGCAGAGGGAGACAGAGAGAGAAGGTTCCATGAGCACAGAGCCTGGCATGGGGCTTGATCCCATGACCTGAGATCACCGCCTGAGCTGAGATCAAGAGTCCAACGCCCAGCTGACTGGGCCATTCAGGCGCCCCTCTACATTTCCCTTTTCAATAAGCACACTGTCCTATTGGATTAAGGTCCACCCTATGACTCCATCTTAACTAATTACATCTGTGACAATTCTATTTCTAAATGAGGTCCCATTTTTGAGGTACTGGGGATTGGGCCTTTAATGTATGAATTTTAGGTGGACACCATTCAACCCATAACAGGAGCTTTTGCAGAGCAAAAGTTTTAATTTTGATGAAGTACAATCTACCAACAGTTTTCCCTTCTACGAATTGTACTTTTGGTGTCATGTTTAAGAACTCTTTGCCGAGCCGTAGATCTCCAGATTTTCTCTTCTTTCTTCTAAAAGTTTTATGTTTACATTACATTTTACATTTAAGTACATGATCAGTTTGGAGTTAATTTTGTGTAATGTGTGTGAGACAGTTTGAGACTTTTTTTTTTTTTCGCCTGTGAATGTCCAGTTGTTCCAGAACGATTTGTTGAAAATGCCTTCTTTCTTCCATTGAATTGCCTTTGCAACTTTGCAACTTTGTCAAGAATCAGTTGGGCAGATTTCAGGATTCTCTGTTTTTTTTCCATTGACCTTTGCTTTTTCTTCTGATAATACCTCACAGTCTTAATTACTGTAGCTACGTAATAAGTCTTGAAATCAGATTGGCTGATTTCTCCTACTTCATTCTTTATCAAAGTTGTTTTAGCTATTCTAGTTTCTTTGGCTTCTTATATAAACTTTAGAATGATGTTGTCTATGTTTAAAAAATCCTGCTGAGATTTTTATAGGAGTTGTGTTAAACCTGTATATCAATTAGGAGAGAATTGACATGTCAGGGTAATACTAGCTTTATGAAATGAAACGGAAAGTGTTCCATCCTTTTTTGTTTCCTAAAAAAAGATTGTGTAGAATTAGTTAATTCTTTCCTTAAACGTTTGTTAGAATTCTCCAGCAAAACATCTGGGCCTGGAGATTTCTCCTTGGGGAGTTTTAAATTATGAATTCAACTTCTGTAATCATTATTGGGCTATTCACATTATCAGTTGTGTATTTGGGGAACTGTGGTAGTTTGTGTTTTTTGAGGAATTTATACATTTTGTCCAAGCTGCCAAATTGTGTGTATAGAGTTGTTTGTGATTATTTTTATTTTCCTTTTGAAGTCTTCAGGGTCTGTGGTGATATGCCCAGTTTCATTCCTGATATTGGTAATCCGTGTTTCCTCTCTGTTTAACTTCGCTGGTCTTGCTAAAAGTTTGTCCATTTTATTAATATTTTCAGAGAACAAGTTCTTTGTTTCGTTGATTTCTCTCTTTTTCTTTTTTTCTATTTTCAATTTCATTGCTTTCTACTCTTTGTTGTTTTTCCTTCCTTCTTCCTTTGGGTTTATTATGCTTTTCTTTTTCTATGTTCTTGAGGTGAGAACTTAAATTATTGATTTGAGAACTTTTATCTTTTCTAATATATGTGTTTAATGCTGTACATTTCCCTGTCAACACTGTCATGGCTGTGTCCCCAAAATTTTGTGGGTTTTTTTCCCAATTTTATGCATTTAGTATAATTTTTATAGTATAATTTTTAAAATTTCCCTTGAGGCTCCTCTTTAATCTGTGGATTATTTAGAAGTGGGTTTAAGTTTTCCAGTGTTTGGATATTTTCTTGTCATCTTTCTGTTAGTGATTTCTAGTTTGATTCCATTGTAGTCACCAAGAATACATTCAGTATGATTTCAGTTCTTTCGAATTTGTTGAGGTTTGTTTTACAGCTCAGAATATGTTCTGTCTTGGTATAGGTTCAGTGGACACTTGAAAAGAATGTATATTATGTTGCCACTGGGTTGTGTTCCATAAGCGTTGAGTAGATTGATCAATGGTGTTGAAATCTTCTGTGTTCTTGTTGAATATCTGTCTAGTTGTTCTATCAGTTGTTGAGAGATGGGTGTTGAAGTCTCCAACTGTATTTGTGGACGTGACTGTCTCTCCTTTCAGTTCTGTCTCTTTTTACTTCTCATGTTTTCTAGCTCTCTTGCTGGGTGCATACATACATATTTAGGATGTCTTCTTAGATATAGAACCTTTAATCATTATATAATGTCCCTTTCTGCCTCTGGGAATTTTCTTCGCTGTGAGGTCTATTTTGTCTGCTATTATTGTAGCCACTCTTGGTTTTATTTCATTAATATTTGCGTGATATATCTTTTTCCATCCTTTTACTTTTAATCTGTCTCTATCATTATATTTGAAGAGTGTTTTTTTTTAAGATTTTATTTATTTATTTGAGAGAGAGGCAGTGAGAGAGCATGAGCGAGGAGAAGGTCAGAGGGAGAAGCAGACTCCCCGTGGAGCTGGGAGCCCGATGCGGGACTCGATCCCGGGTCTCCGGGATCATGACCTGAGCCGAAGGCAGTCGTCCAACCAACTGAGCCACCCAGGCGTCCCTTGAAGAGTGTTTTTAATAGACATCATTTAATTGATTCATATTTGCAGCTCGTATTTAATTTCCCACTTACAGCTAATATAATTATTTACTATTAGAGCTTAATATTTTTTGTTTCGTTTTTTTATCTGCTCTTTTATATTTTTTGTTTCTTTTTACTGTTTCTTGCCTTCCTGTGAGTTATTTAAACATATTTTTGGAATTCCCTTTTGACTTATCTGTAGCATTTTAAAATTCATTTCTTTTTATAACATTTTTAGTGGTTGCTCTGGTTACTACATTTATATATATAACATCACAATCTATCAGTGTCATCATTTTACCAGTTAGAACTAAAGTATAGAGACCTTACTTCCCTTTCTATCCCTTACCTCATTTGTAATATAATTGTCTTAAATATTTCCTCTACATACATTTAGAGCCGCATTGGACAGTGGTATAATTTTTGCTTCATCCTTTAGGTAGACTTTAGAAATTCAAGAGAAAGAAAGTCTATTGTATTAACCCATATTTTTGTTTGTTGTGTTCTTTCTTCCTGATGTTCCAAGGTTCCTTTTATTATTTCCTTTCTGTTAAGAGAAAGTCTTTTGTCTTGTGACAAATTTTCATAGTGGTTTTTTTTCATCTGAGAATGTCTTGATTTCCTCTTCACTTTCTGAAGGATATTTTTTGCTGGGTGTAGGATTCTGGGTTGAGAGTTCTTTTCTTCCAATACCTGAGAAATATTGTGCCACTTCCTTCTTACTTCCGTGAGTTCTGATTTGATGAGTTCTAATGAGTTCTAATGATCCCTTATAGATAAGATACTGTTTCTTTCTCACTGCTTTCAAGATTTTTTCTTTGCCTTTAGTCTCTGGGAGGTTAATTATGGTGTGTCTTCGTATGGATTTCTTTGGGTTTATCCTGTTGAGAATATGCTTAGGTTTCTGAGTGCATACAGTTAGGTCTGTAGCTATACTTGGAGAGTTTTTGGCCATTATTTCTTTAAGTACTTCTTCAGCCTTGCCCTCTTTTATCCTCCCTTTCTAGGACTCCAGTGACACGAACGTTAGATTTTTTGGTATAGTGCCACAGATCCCTGAGGCTCTGTTCATTATTTTCAGCCTGTTTTCTGTGTGCAAACTGGGTGATTTCTAGTGGCTTAGTCTTCCAGTTTACCTGATTCTTTCCCCTGTCTCTTTCATTCTGCTGCTGAGCCCACCTACCAAACTTTGTTTTGGTTATTGTATTTTTCAGTTCTAAAATTTCCATTTTGTTGTTCTTTGTATTTTCTGTTCCTTTGCTGGGACTTTCTGGTTTATTTGTTTCAAAAGTGTGTATTTAGGTGTTGAAGCATTTTTGTCATGGCTACTTTAAAATCTTTGCCAGATAATTTTAACATCTGTTATCTTGATGTTGGCATCTTATGATTGTCTTTTTTCATTCAGTTTGAGATCTTTCTGGCTCTTGGTATGATGAATGATTTTCTGTTGAAACCTGGCATTCTCGTGTTATATTCTGAGATTCTGGAGGGTTTCTGCCTCATTACTACCAGGTTCTGCCCTTGGCTCCTACTGACACCCAGAAGTGGGGGTTCCTCGTTACTACTGGGCAGGAGTGGAAGTTCTGGCCGCACAGTTACTATTAATACCAAGGCGTGGTGGGACTAGTGCCAGTGGGTGGGGATTATGGTCCCAGCTCCCTACTTAGCCTTCTCTGGTACCACGCTGGTGGGGGTGTTGCGACACCTCACTGTAGCCTCAGAAGGGTGGAAGTCTACGTTCCCCACTCGGTCTGCCAACATAGATGGGAGTGGGGCTACAGGTTTTTCTGTGGTATTTGGCTCAGTAGAACAGTTATCACGTAACCGTTTTCTGTCTTGCTAAGCTTTCTAGGTCTTTGGGCTGGAGAGAGCAGGTTATTTGTTGGGAATTCTTTGTTTTGTTTCTGTGTACCCATTGGCATTCTGGATTGCCCTGTTCTTTAGCCTGAAGTCTGGGATATATGAACAACAAGAAAATCCAGGAAACTCAGCACCGTGTCGTTTCTTGGTCCAGAGTGGGGAGGCCCACAGCAGGTCTGTCTTCTCCACGCTCCCTCTTGAGTGCTCTTACATTCCTTTCCCACAGAGTACCCAGCACTTTCGGTTTACTAAGAAGGGAAAATAAGAACAACTACATCTACTTCACTGCCCTGGAAATGGAGCTGTCCTCTGCACCTTTAAGTCTTGAGTTTCAAAGACTTCAATGACTGAGACAATATTGTGTTCTGAAACATGTATTTTCAGAGTCTGAGTGGTTTTCTTTTCTCCCCATCTGTGAATTAATTCACAGGCCTCCTCAAAAGATGTTGTCAGACAGCTGTGCCAAGAGAGCTTTCCCAGTTCAGCCCTTGGCTCAAAGAAGCTCTTGGATATTACATGTTCCAGCTTGTCTGTGACCCAGGAGGAAGCAGAGCAAGTAAGTCTGGTCAGAGACGACCTTTGACCACTGGCTTCTCAGCTCATTAGTCTCTTTCTTAATTTCCCAATCATTGCCACATCCAAGGAAAAATTTCCCCTGAAATGTCTGTTGACATTATAACAAACTTAAAGTGGATTTTCATTTTAATGCTAGTGAACTTAAAAGCTATTGTCTTTGAACCTTCACTTCCTTATGATAAACGAGGCAAGGATGGGAGAACTATACCCAGCATCGGAGGTCCTAGCCATTTCCTTTTCAGACTTGTTCCCTAGACAGTGTGGCCAAAAGCCAACCTTTCTGCAATTTTCTTTCCCTTTAACTTGCTGCTGCTGATAGATTGTCAGCCAGATAGCTTAGACAGACTTCTTTGGGGGCACTGGGCAGAAGCTCTGAGGCCCGAGTATGACTTGAGGGACATGCTGCTGGACCCCACCTGACCTCAGCTGGTGGCCAAGAGGAAGAGTGAGTGAGGTGACTCAGTTTATGCAGTACTCACAGCCTTCTCTTTGTAGGGCAGATATGCTTCTAAAATAGGAGTTCATTCAAACAGGCCTGCATTATTATTATTACTATTTTAAACCAGAGTTCTGTTCATTGAAGTCAGCTGTAGCACGGTAAAAGGCAGCAACCAGATTATGGAAGTGAGTTGAAGACTTAGTTTGGCTTCCCCAAAAGTAGACCCTGAGGCTAAGAGTTGGTTACCTGGGGAGGTGAGTCTAGAAAGCACAAAGGAGGGAGTGGGACAAAGGAACAGGGAAGAGAGACAAAGCCAAGAAAGAATGTGTTGATGACCTGCAAGGGGCTCAAACTTGGGATCCTGGAAGCAACCCTGGGGACCACACCGCAGAACTGTCACCCTGGCGGCCAGGGCACTGATGCGCTGACCTCAGCCCGCAGCCGTGGAGGGGGAACATCCCCTGGCCTCTTGGGTTGTGCCTCTGCTGCTGAGCAGCCTCCCAGGGCAGCAGGGAAAGCCCTCAAGCAGTTTCCTCCAGAGGGTCCTCTGTCTTGTCTGTCTTCCTTTGGCTGAGCTTTGTTGCAGTTTCGGGCTGGCTGCCACAGGCAGTTGGAAGGCACCCGGCAAACCCGCAGGGCAGTGTCAGGCCCTCCTCCTCTCCAAGGGAGTCAGCACAGCCCACCAGGATCCATTTATTTTCTTCACCTTCTCTGGTGACAGCCTAGGGCCAAGGACAGCCTTGATTCAAAGCCCAAAAGCCACCAGAGCCGGTACCCCTGGTAGCAAGTCAGTGAGCACAGCTTCGGGGTCTGGTGGATGCAGCCCCGCTCAGGGGAGCCCATGGCCCTGTGCCCCCAGGGGGGTTCAGGGTTCGTGCAGACCTCCCAGTCCAGGCTCAGGGGCCAGTGCAGTGTTGCCTAGTAACACAGCTGACTTTTCACTTCTCTCATGTTACCAGGGAACGGGCTAGAAAGTGAACTGAAGGTCAGATTCTGTGCACAAGGAAAGAGGACTTACTAACCCTTTGCTCCCAAGCAGAAGTTTCTGGCACATTGACAGGTTCCTATGTTGGGCAGCTACCCCCATCTTCTAAAGCGACAGGTGCACTTAGAGGTGGGCTGGGGCATGTGGGCATCAGCATCTGGGACTGAGGTCTCAGGACCCCCCGGGGCTGTTGGGACAACTGTGGCAGGGTGTGGCAGCGCAAGGGTGGAGCCCCGTCCCCTGCCGGGCCCCTCACCACGCAGGCCTGTCCTGCAGCTGCTCCAGGCTCTGCATCGCCTCACCGGGCTGGTGGTGTTCCGTGACCTGGCCTCTGCCGAGGCGATCCTGGCTCTCTTTCCTGAAAACTTCCACCAAAACCTCAAGAATCTGCTGACGAAAATCATCCTAGAACACGTGTAAGTGCTCCTTTCTCGAGAGCTCCTTGTAAGGCTTATGTAACGATATTTTAAGTCAGTAAATACTTACCTTTGATATCCTTTTTAATGGTTAAATATATTCTTTACATGGAGAAATTATATAAAATTTAATTAAGAAATTCCCTGGCGTTGGGTGTTTAGGCTCTTGGCAGTTTTCACTTCAGTTTAGTGTGGAAATGTTGCTCACGAGCTCGGTTATCTCGCTGCTGGTTAAAGGCGGTAGTGAGGCTTCTGCTGCACATTCCCACGCTGGCCGTCGGTCAGAAAGATTGCACCCGCTGGCATTCTGCCAGGAGGGCACGCGTGCGCCCCCCTTCCCACACCGTCGCTGGCACGGAGGGGGTTGTTTCTACATTTTCCCCCAGTTCACAAATGGCAAACGCACCTCACTTCAGTTTGTCTATCTTTGATACTAGTGGTGTCAGATATCTTTTTCATATGTTTAATTGGTCATTTTGTTTCTTTTGTGAATTATTCAAATATTTTCCATGGCTATTGGCCAGCATCAGGCTTGACCAGATAATGGTCAAGTCTTGGACAGTAATAACGGATAATGCTCGCTTGCCGCGGGTTTTATTGTTTATTTACAAAGTTCCTCACACGTGACCACGTTTTATTCTGCCTCTGCTTAGCATCTTACTACAGTGATTTTTGCTGTAGCATCAGACAGGCCTGTGTGGGTGGGTTTTGCGTAAAATGCAATACTTTGTGGAGCAGATGCTCAGTAAGAGAGAACCGGTCGACTTTTCCAGCTTTGTCTCTCAGAACGGGAGCACAATAAGAACGCAACGCATTAAGTCTCTTCTTTCTTTTTGCCCCCTAAGCTACAAAAACTAACAGCACTTACAGCTTTAACATCACTGAGCTATGCAGAACAATCCAGAAACTGCTCCTGCCACGCAGCAGACGTTTCTGTGGTCCTTTCCTGTCACAGAGTGATGATAGCCTCGAAGATCCCAGAAGGGGTAGAGGCCCAGGTCCATGGACCTCTCTCGTGATCAGTTCTCATCGCTTTTCCATTCTTTTTTCCTCATCTTTTCCTCTTAAACAGCTCTGCTTGGCGAACGGAAGCCCAGGCAAATCAGAGTGAGTACCAAGAAGCCCGCCCTCTTCACCTTTCCTTCCCGGACCCAGCTCAAACCGTGCCAAGCGGCCAGAGTTTGTCACCGGAACTCAGCATGCATTAACCTCATCCCAAACTCATCTCTCATTTTGTGCCGACATCCAGAGGCTCGTATGCGCAGGCAGGAGCCTGGCCTTCCCCCACCCCATGCTTCCGTGCCAAGTGTAGGTGGCATGGATCCATGGTGAGGAAGGCCCCCGACTTCCGTCTCCCTCGGAGACTTGTCCTTTGGCTCAGGAGCATGACCAGCCGTCAGGGCTGCCTGTCCCAGAGCGAGGGCTTGGTAAAGTGAGCGGGTGGGCTCTGAGCTGGCCCGTCCCCTTCGCAGTCTCTCTGCCGCGCCTGGTCGACCTGGACTGGAGAGTGGACATCAAGACCTCCTCCGACAGCATCAGCCGCATGGCTGTCCCCACCTGCCTGCTGCAGATGAAGGTGCGTCCACCGCCACGCTCCCGGGAGGGAAGGAAGGGGCCGTGGTGACCTGGCAGCCCTGGGCACCAGCGGAAGTGCCAGTGTCCGGAGCTCTGGGACCTCTGACCCCAGAGAAGACACTTCAGCACCCCCAGATGCAGTCTCTGTCAAGTTCATGGTCACTACTGTCCTAACATATTACAGACATAATAAAACATACACCAAAAGTAGAAATTTTAAAAGGATAAGACAAATACAAAACAAGTTCTAAAAATGGCTCGCTGCCCCCTAAAGTTTACCTTCTACACTAATGGGAAAGTTTAGCTGTCATGATGGGGGCGTGCCATCACATTTCAGATTGCCTTCTTGATAATTTTGGTGTCCCTGCTTGTGACACAGCTGGGCCAGAGCTCCCGTTAGCAGCTCGGGACGCTGCAGTCCTTCATGCCCTTGTTTGCATGCTCCGGCCTCCCTGGTGTTAGCTTCATGCTACAGATCTTTTTAAACCACACATCTATGGTTTGGGTTTATTTAGTGATGCTGTATTGACTTAACCGCACCCCCAGAAACTCAGCCCCTGTAAGAAAATGAAAAGGTATGGGTGCCTCTAACAACTAAGTTTTTAAACATTAGTAGAGTTGACTTTAGTTTTTAAGGAAGCAAATAAATATAACTAGGAGCTGTAGTGGTTTTTCTGCGTGCCAGTGGAGTCTCACTACTCCTAGAGCCCGCTGCGTAAAGGACCCGTATGGGCCCGTGCAGTGTCCCCTCACTCGAATGCCGAGAGCCAGGGGTCCGAGGGGTGAGCCTTGGCCTCTCCCATACCTGCCCTGAGCACTCCTTTCTCAAGCCTCTGGGAATCTCCTTCCATGTCCTCATTTGCTAAATGACGCCAGGGCTGGGACTCTGTAGCCTGAGCAAAGAGCCTGTGTTCAGAGGTTCACTGGAACAGGGGAGGGCTCCTGGGTCCAGGGCTCACCTCCAGGGAGGCTCTGACGTGCAGACCCTGTTCTCTTTTCAGATCCAAGAAGATCCTAGTCTGTGTGGAGACAAGCCCTCCATCTCGGCGGTCACTGTGGAGCTAAGTAAGGAAACGCTAGACACTATGCTCGACGGCCTGGGCCGCATCCGCGACCAGCTCTCCGCCGTGGCCAACAAATGACCCCAGGCAGCTGTCGGCCCCACTGCCAGGCCCCAGCTGCCGGCCGGCGGTGTGCGCCTCCCAGCACCCGGGCCGCCCCCTGGAGCAGCCGCTGCCATCCGGAAGGCCAGGCGGTGGGGACGGGGAGGGGGCTGCCATCCGGAAGGCACAGCCGGGCCGGAGGAAGCGGCCATGCCCCCGCGCTGTTCTCCTCCCTCATCCTCTTTCCTCTTTCTGAAGCCGGTGAGCAGAAGCCTCCGTGTCTGGAAGACTCCCTCTCCACTGTGGCAGTGTGAGGGGGCATCTGCTTCGTCAGCTGCCTCTGCGTGGCTGGCTGGAAAATTCAGGCCCACATTGTGGCCTTCCCGAGGCCCCTCCACCGCGCGGGCTGTCCTTCCAGCGTCGGGAGTCGGGATTGGGTGCTAACTTCCTCTCTCGTGGAGCCAGAGGGCCCGCCCTTGACACAACGCCAGGGTAAAGAAGTGGCAGTGTGTGGAAATAAAAAGTCGTTCTAAAAACTTCCCGACTCTAGTCACGTTTTTCGAAGCTTCTGTCCTTGACCTGAGTTGTTGCCTCTCATTCGTAAAGACAGTCGCCACTTCTCATTGCCAGCTAAGCTGGTGAGCATGGTGACCTGAAACCAGGCTTGTGACACTCACCGCCTCCCAGGTGTTCGTCTGGCATGTGGAGCCAAGGAGAGCAAGGCCGACAGTCTGCGTGCTTGTCCAGGTGCTGGGGTGGAAACACTCCGCACAGCCGAGCCGTCCCTGTCACATGTGCGCCGCCTCAGCGGGGCGCGTGTGTAAGGCTGTCCCCCCGGGGTGACAGTGCGCGGCCTGCTGTCAGGGCTCTGGCGGCTCTGGGCAGTGTGTGTGGATGCCCGGCAGGGCGGGGGTTGGAGGCAGAGCCCTGGGGCCAGAGGATGGGCTCCAGTCGTGCTGCCAGGGTTGGAAGCCAGCTCTGCCCCTCAGTGGCCAGGGCCTTGACCCTGCCTCTCACTTCTCCCTCTCCCACTTTTATAAAAATTAAATGGGGATAATAATAGTGCCTCCTCCATAGGGCTTCTGTGAGGATTAAATGATACTACGTCCCTGTAAGCACTTATTAGCACCATGAGGACGTATAAGAAAGGTTCGATCGTGTTCGCTTTGATTCTTAAAGGAAGGCGGAAAGCTCTCTGCAGTCACTGTCTCATTTACTGTCGCAGGGTTGGTGCGACATTGAATCTCATTATCCTCTCTTTATCGATGAGGAAATCAGCTCTCATTGAGGTTAAGTTGCCTGCTGGTAAATGGCCTCATTAGGACGCAGGCCCAGATTTCTTCGCTTTCTCTATCACACAGAGCTGTGCGAGGGACGTGGGGTTCTGTGACTTTGGCTCCATTTGGAAAATACTGGAACTGAAGTAGAGATGAGAAAACTCACTCCTAAGACACTAGGAATGTCGGGAAAAAAATCCCACACCCCTCTGCTGTTTCTTGGAAGCCGAGCAACCTTCTGTTAACACGGCAGCTCTTAACATTCGGGGGGCTGTAGCCATCGATAATCTGTGATAGCTGCAGATCCTTTCTGTAGGAAATGAACATTCCACTTTTTATATTCAGTGACAAGAGTTCGTGGACCCTGGGAGCCAGCCCACTGCTTCCAGATTGAGAGCCCCTGGTCTTACTCTCAGGTTGAGTTCAGCTTTGTAAATTCAGCCCCTCTGTTTTCCTTCTAGTGCCTGTGACCCACTGTCCAATCTCCAAGTCCCTGTTCTCCGGGCCTCCCAGGGGCATCCGTAAGGCAGCAACCTGAAGCAGCATAGGGGTCTGGGCAGCTGGACTTCATTCCTTTAGCTAGATCGACCTGAACAGAACCATCTGGATGCATGACATACAGAGGGCATTTGATAAATAACCGGAAAATTCAACGATTTTGAATGTCTGCTAATCCTCACCCCACGTGCTCACTTAAGAGGTTTTCTACTGTTAGGGAGGACAGATTGTTTTTGCCTACCATATTTCTAGTTGGCCTGATCCTAGCTCAGAAAAACATCCTAGTTTCTATCTCTTGTCCTCAAAGCTAGTTCTGTCATTCAGTGCTTGTCTCATTTTCCAGTAGTACTTTGTGAAATGAGCAGCCATCTGCAAACTGTCCCTCCCTTAGGACATGGCAAGGTGCAAATGTCCAGACTCCAACCACAAAAGGGCAATGATAGATCCGTCACTGGTGCCTGGGCTCCTGGCTACCCAGCACTTGCCACCCACCAGGCCTCAGTGGAGAGCATATCTCTCAATGCTAATCAACGTGCATGTCCCAATGATTGTCTCATGATTGTACATGACCCAGATTGGGTCGGTCTGAGTCTTTCCCTATGACTTTTTCTGTTAGAACCTGCAGCGAAAACTATGTCCTGCCTCTGGGCCCTGGTAATGAAGCCTGGATGCCTGGGTTCTTCCTGCCACATGGAGAAAGCCCATCTGCAGGGGGAGAGGCTGGCTCAGAGCAAGGCAGAACCCAGAGGTTGGGAAGAGGATCAGAACATCTAGTGTGTCTGATACCAATCCCAATCGTCATCTTTTCTAGTGTAAAAATGTACCTGGGATTTGTTTTTATTGGGAAAGGTAAGATATGCATGAAAATGATTGTCAGGAAGGAAGAAGTTTATACACACAGATCCCTAAAATCAGGAAGCATGGCACATCACACAAGGCCATCTGGGGGAAAGACCAGGGTTGGGTCAAAACTTGAATCTGGATCTTTCCACTTCAAGGCCAGTAGTGTCTCCATCCCTGCTTCGACTTTGGGAAGAGGACACTTGGGTCCTTCACAGATTGCTGACCTTCCCTCTTAATCTGGCGACTCTCCCGTCCTGCCTTAGGACTTTAACCTGGAGCCGCCTTTGGTTCCCTTTCTGGTGATTTTTGGGTCCAAAGACCCTGACGTGAGGACCAGACATTTGAGTCTTTCCCACCCGAGCCAGTTCTCTAAACACACAGAGTGGGCACCGTGTCCAGTGACTGGTCACGCTCTGTGCTCTGGTATTTACGAATTTCTAGGAAGTGAGTCCAGGGCCGCGTAGAAGACCGCTGCTCATTGTTTCGCTCAGTAAGCTAAGATTGCTATCAGAAGTGAAAGGGAGTTTTTATTCCTTTTCAAAAATACCTTCTTCTAGAAACCACTGGCTACCTGGCATTTCGAAGGCTTTCCAATGGTTGAACATTTACAAGAATGATTTTGAACCGGTAACCGCTGACTTCCAAATGCTAATCATTACTAAATATCCTCTGACCTGCACAATCCTGCCTTTTGTCCAACTTCCTGGTTTCTTTAGTGCTCACATTTCAGTGGCTTAATTGTCCTTTTTACTACTGCTCTAAGAAAGGGAAAAAAAGATTTCTTAATGGTATTCCCTGGTTTGTGCCAAAGGACCCTAATCTCCAAGGAGAGAGAACCATTCTTAGTTTGAGGAAATGTCAAGAGCTCTTCAAGGTAAGTCTGCGAATCTCAGTTTCTATTAACCCTGGGCTCTTGGGAAAGACTTTTGCGCGCCTGTAAGTGGAGATAAGGTGACCTAGCTAAGGCATCTCGTGGATTTGCAGTGAACTGTGAAGCGGACCCGTTGACTAGAGAATGGGGCTTTCTTGGCTATTGGTATCAATGTTGCTCTAGCCACACGACCTTAGACACCCGCCACACAATGGAATATCACGCTGTCCCAACAAGTGGAATGATGAATGAGCTGAGAGATGTTAGAGGATATCAGAGGGCACTGGGGTCCCCCTGCTGCCATCTTGACACTTTGCTAATCACCAGGTGTTGGCCCTCGTCCTGTGTGCAAAGCCCGCTCACCGCTATGCTCCATGCTTGCCTCCCAGCCCACAGGAACAGGGGAAGAGGAAGAGGAGGGTGTACCCCAACTGTTACCCCATAGTTCCACTCCTGTTTCACTGGTCACAATCATGGGGCCTTACTCAGCTTCCTCAGGTGGGTGGGGAAGTAGAGCCTCTGGTGGGACCATCAGGTGTCTAATCGGAGCTGGGGGGGAGGTGGCGGGAAGCGTGGGGCCGTGCTCGTTACTAAAAGCAAGGAGAGAAAGGATAGTGAGGGAACCAGAGGCACAGTTCCATAAACACCCCCTCACTTGCTCAGTGTGGCTACATGGGTCGGCTGTGTTCCTGGGAGCAGGTATCATGGAGGAGGAGAAGAGCAGAGAAGGGCGACGTGGGGGTGTAGGCTGGCGGTGGGGGTGGTGGAGGGTGCTTCCCAAGGATGAACCGGGTCTCCTTGTGCTGGGATCCATCGCTGCTAGCCCAGTGCCCTGCACACAGCGGACGGTCTGATCAATGTTCATTGGTGTCCCACCTTCTCCCACGAACCCACACAGGATTTGACCTGTATTAGTCGATGATGGTTGAGTGACAGCCGATTGATTAGAATGACAGACCGATGGAATTCATGCCAGCTCGAATTGCTCTTTCAAAATCTATCTGGGCAGTGCTCCCTTTTACTTCAGATCAGTTCCTGCATCTGCAGGGGACCTGTGGAGGCCAGGTCCTAATTCACCAACCAGGATCCTTCTTCCATCTTCCACCATGCTTTCCAGCCTCGGCCGGCTTCGGGTCTGTGAGCAGGCACATGCCTGCTCAGAGAAGTCTCCCAAGCGCTGTCGTCTGGGGGAAAGGGAGAGCCCCGGGGTGAGAGTAGGGGGCAATCCGCAGGCAAGGAGCAGCCATTGGCCCTCTGAGCTCCTGCCACTGTTTTCAGGGACCAGCATTTCGGGGGGCCAGCGGAGCTGAGTTGTCCAACTGCTGCAGGGACAGGAAAGGAGCAGCGAGCCCTGGGCCTGAGTGGGGACAGCAGCAGACTTTTCTGGAATGTCTTCCCTTAACCCTGGTTTAACTCCTTTTCGTCCTCTGGATTCAGGAGCAGCACCTAAAGGAACCTAGGGGTCAACTCAACTGGTCTGTCTTCTCTGCCTGTATTTTCCTCCAACGTTCCTTTTACCTGATTGTAATCGTCTTTATATTCTCCCCCCCCCACGCTGTTCGCCATTGTGTCCCCATCCCCCGAGTGCACAGATAATGGCACTGACAACTTCCGCCACCAGCTGAAATGGGCTACTGTCCTCAAGCTTCTCCTACAGAAGCTGTCCCTTGTCCCTTGTCACGCCCACTTTGGGGACCCAAGACTCCTCTTGCCCTAAAAGCCCCCACGGAAGGAAAGCTTCCCCATCCCGCTCCCCTGGGCGTGGCTGGAGCTTCCCTGGACAGCCAGCAGATGGAGCAGTTGCCCTCCTTATCCTCTCTCCCTGGCCTCACCTCCCAAACAAAGACCCGGAAAGAATGGGGAAGGTGGGCTAGTGGGCAGGCCTCTCCCAGGACCCACAAGGGGAGAAACGTCTCACAAAGAAAGTCCCCAGGCCCCCTCCCCTACAGAACTGTCCCTCTTTGGCCAAAGGCCACCAAAGAGAAAAGGAATGTGGGGCTGTGCCCAGCCCCCCAGGGAGCAGGTCCATGTCCCAGGCCCAGTGTCAGAAGCCCCTGCTTTCTCCTCATTGCTTCCAGTGCAGGAGGGTGGATGCCAGACATCCCACCATCGGGGCCTGTTAGATACGACTCTAAGGTTTTGTCAGAGGCAACCGTACAGGGGCAGCTCGTGGCCCCCTGGGCCTTGTGTGCTGGAACTTTCTAGCTCTAGCTGCACGCTCTGGGTTTGTGGCAGCAACTCAAATTCAGGGCGGCTTGAAGCCAAGTCTCAGTTTCTTCATCTCTAAGAAAGAGAGATGAAGTTTAATTTTTCCTGACAACACAGCTTGGAGGGGATTAATTATACACGAAGGTGTCTGAGAAGCGGAAGCTGCCTGATCCATGTTGGTTAAACTTCAAACACGCGCAGATGCCTCTGGGGGAGACGCCGTGTGCGGAGACCCGTCCGCTCTTCTCCGGCAGTGGGTCGGGTGGGATGCGTAGGGCAGGGCTGGCCAGGAGCCCTTGTCCTCTCTCATCCGGATTATCCCAAAGGCCCGCTCTGTGCTCTCCCTGCCTCCAGCCCTGCCACCCTCTCTCCTTCCCTCCCGTCCTGCCTCCTCCCTGCAGGTGTTTTCTATTTAGAAATCAAATGCCATCCCTTGGCCTAAAATACTTACATGGCTTTTCAAATGCTCTCAGAATAAAAGCCAAACTCAGAAAAATGTCATTCCGCGTTCCTTATTATTTTTTTTAAAGATTTTATATTATTGAGAGAGAGAGAGCCCATGAGCAGGAGGGAGGGGAAGCGGGAGAGGGAGAAGCAGGCTCCGTGCTGGGCAGGGAGCCTGATGTGGGGCTCGATCCTAGGACGGGGGATCATGACCCGAGCCGAAGGCAGCCGCTTAACCGACTGAGCCCCCGAGGCGCCGCTCAGTGCTCTTTACACCTGATTTCTGCCCCCCTGTGTTAGCCTCACGAAACAAGATTAAATAAAGGGGCTTAACGCAGATGGATAGTATGAGGTCCGGGGGCTAGAGGGAGCGGGCCCTGTATGACAACTGGATGGGTTTGAGCACCGAGAATGGAAGTGGGGACAGGCCGAGGAAGGGAGGAGAGGAGGGGTTGGCTGCTGGCACGGCCCTGTTCGTCTACCTCTTCTTGAGGACAGAGCCTAGCTCATGCTCACCATCTTGTCCCTAGCCCTGGGGAGCCGGCGGCTGCCGGGGACGTTCCGCTGGCCACTGTCTGAGGGATGCAGGCATGAATGAATGAACGAGTGAGTGAGTGAGAATCCTGGCGGGTCCGGGGTTAACGAGCCACGTTCGGGGTCGGCTAGCCGCAGCCTTTCTCCTGCAAAACGATACCCCTTTTCCCTGCCACCCCCATCTAACTGTCTGCTGACCTCTGAGGCTGGAAGGGGCAGTGCTACCGGACAGGAACGCCAAGGAGAACGGGTGTCTGGGGGCACCTAATCCTGGGATGGAGGGTGGAAATCCTGAGTCTGTGCCCGTGGCCAGCCAGGTCCAGAGCGTGGCTGCTGGCTCCTGGTTCCCCGGGCGGCCCCCTGCCTGGCACAGCTGGTGCGCAGGCCCTGCTTCCTCTACTGCATGGCCCTGGCCTCTGCCCCGTTGCTCCTGTGACCCCATTCTCCGCGCCCCCACCTCCGCTCTTGCCCATATGATGGCTTCCCTTCAGTTCTCCAGAAAGCACTTCTCCCTCCAGCTGGCTTGCTCAGCTGCCTCACAGACTGAATCCCTAGCATTTGGAGAAGCAGAAAGCTCTTTGCTCGTTCACAGGGACGTAGGGGTGGCCCACCCTCTCCACAGTCCTGGTCCTCTGTGGTCCTCATCATCGTCTGTCACCTGGAACACTGGATCGGCCTCTAACTCACCTCCCTTGCCCCGGGCCCATCTTCCCCTAATCCAGCCTCCACAGTGCTTCCTAGAAAGTACATTTGACCTTGTTTCATCCTCCAAACCTGATCCCTTTTTACCCAGGCTTCTCCATCTCAGCAAATAACAACTCCAACCATAAATGTGGGAGACGTCACTGCCTCTTCCCTCCCCCGATGCTGCCCACACACACCTCCCACACGCACTGGCAAGCCCTCGGTTCTGTCTCGAAATATGTTCACCCTGATCCTTTTCTCTTCCCCTCTGCACCAGCTCAGTCCATGGCACGGTCACTCTGCAGAAGTCCCTGCCCACGAAGACATGTCAGCCTCTGTGTCTTGATCTCATGCCACTTCCCTCGTCGCACCAACCTCCCATCTGTACCAGGAGTCCTCTAAGCCCTTCCTGCTGTAGGTCTTAGCACTTACAGCTCCTCCAACCCCTCCTGGAACACTCCTTGCCCTGGTTTTCATGAGACCAGCTCCTTCTCGTCTTTTAGGGTTCAGTTAGAAGCCACTTTCTTAGAGAGACTTTCCTGGGTTACTCTCTCTCAAGAGGATCCCCCTTTTCATCTCCATCCCAGAATCCTGTTTCTTTCCTTCCTCATCTCCAATACAAATTCTTCTCTTTTTTTTTTTTTCAAATTCTTCTTAATTGAATGAATTTATTTGTCTACCTACTTATTTAACCTGTCGTCTGTCTCCCCACTAGACGGTATCTTGAGGGCACGAAGCTCGTCTGTGTTGTCCGACGTGAAATCTCCAGGGCCCACCACAGGCCTGCGTGGAGTATGTGCTCAATTAATATTTGTTAAATCAATGTCACAGGCGAACGGCAGATCCACCGTGTCACTGCCCTGTCACTGTTAGTCCGTCGTCGTTTCCCCCAACTCCCTAGGACCCCACTACAGTTTCTTCACCACCTGCTCGAGCTTCCCTTTTCTGCTTCCTTGCCAACCAATCAAGTGGAAAGGGTTCAATCAAGTGGAAAGTCAATCAAGTGGAAAGGGTTCAGTCAGAACAGGGGCCATGCTGCAAACAAGAGTGCTGCGCAGGGAGGTTTAAAAAAAAATGTGGGGGAACATGGGACAAATAACCTTCATGATCTGGGCAGGGCTTCGCTTCTGTGATGTCTATTTTTTTTTTTAATCATAACAAGGATTAAACTCTGGACCAAGAAGCCAAGGGAGCACCTGGAGTCCAGAGGGGGCAGCTCTCGCCATGGTGGGTGGCCGGGTGCTGGGACTCCCCAGTGCCCATTCAGGCCGGGCTGCATCCGAATTCTTAAGAGAGCAAGTCCTTGGCATGAGCAGGTCTGAAAGCAGGAACCACGATGATCCAGCTCCTGCTTCCGCCCGGGGGGCCCTGCACTTGGCCCATCACGTGTCCTCAGAGGAGAGTGAAAGCATGTGCTTGGGGGCCAGAAAGCCCCTCCCACTCGTGTCACAAGTGAGGAGCGGCCAGACCACAGGAAGCCCTCAGAGACGGGGGTCCCTCTAAACGAGAAGCTTCTCTGGATGGCAGGGGAGGGGCCGGCTGCCCGCAACCATCCCTGCCCGGCCGGGGCGAAGCTGTCCTGGGGCTCTGCTGCTGCTCCGCTCCCCACGAGAAGACGCTCATCAGGCAGGTCAGACCCATCTTGGCCAGCAGCTTGCAGGGCTGCTCCGTGCCGAGGCGTCTCCCGCTCTGCCCGGCCCGGCACCAGGCAGCAGCCCGGGGTGCGCAAGGCGTTCCTGGGTCTCGGGGTCGGCCCCTCTAGGAAGCCCTGCCTATGCGCCCGGGCTGTGGCTCTGGGTATGGCCCTGAGCGCAGCTTTAGCTCCAGCCTCCATGGGGGGAGGAGGCAGTGCGGAGGGGATGAAGTTTCCAGAATTTGCTGAGGGTATCTGTACGCCTTTCCAGCGACCACAGTCCTTCCGAGCAGCAGAGCTTCTCCATAGCGAAGTCAGAGCTGATTTGGGTTTCTGGTCAACCCCCTGAGATCCATCTACCAGGAGGCCGGAGTATCTCCATTCTCAGCCTGGCCACCAGCAGTCGTCACAGACAGCCACTGGCAGGCATGTGACCTGGGTCGTCCCCCAGGTAAGAAACTGGACGCTCCGAGACGCACATAGTCAGCTGGAGGTCACGTAGCTAAGTAAGTAAGAGCCTTCTGGTCCCAAGGCAAGTGGTGTCCTGTTTCTGGGAAAAAATGGGGCTCACTGGAAGTTACACTGTGGAGAAGCATCGTCCCCGGCAGAAGAGAAGTCAACGACAAGGAGAGGACACCCCCTGGAGTAAGGGCGATCGGGAGCTCTGAGCTCCAGGCTGCCTCCTGCTGAGAAGGAAGCCCCCCAGGATGGATCTATGGACAGAGGGACCTTGGGCTATGAGGAGCCAGGGAACAGAGGAGGGAAACAAAGAAGAAAGCTGGAGGTGGGATAGGGGTTCCCTGTTGCTGGGCGCTCTCCTGGAAGGGGGATAGGTGGGATTCCAGGCAGCCGAGGGCAACGCTGGAGCCAGCCGGAGGGTAGGAAGGGCCAGGAGATGCTGCGGGCTCTGTGGGGGTGTTCTCTGGCTCTGGAGGGATAGCTGAAGCTGCTGATTTAATTTGGGGGGTTTCTCGGAAGCCCCCATCTGAGCGTCCTAGTAGGTGCCCATCTCCTGCCAGCCCCGGCTGTCCTGGCTCACTCCTGGAGGGCATATCAGCCTCCAGGTACCGGGTCTGGCTGCCTCTCCTTCTCTCAGCCACGTGAGACCCAGAGGAGCTCGGGTGTTACAGTCCTGGTGCTGTCAAAGACACCTGCTCCGGGCGTCATCACCATGCCCCAGACTGGCGGGCGTGTCACCATGGGGACGTATCTCTCTCTCACAGCCCTGGGGGCCCGGCGTCCGAGATCAAGCCACCTGCTGCTTCCGTGTCTGGGGAGGGTCTGCCTCCTGGCTCACAGGCAGCTGTCTTCTCGCTGCGTCCTCACACAATGGAAGGGGGTTCTTCAAGGAGGGCCCCGATCCCTATCCCAGGGCCCCACCTTCATGAATGGAGCAGTTTGCAGAGGCCCCACCTCCTGATGCCGCCCCCCTGGGCCTTCATTCTCAAGGTAGGAATCAGGGAACACAAACGTCCGGTCTATAGCCTGTGCCCCTTTCCCTTACCCACCCCCTTCCGACTCCTGCTTCTTTTCCTCCTGTCCTCCTTTTCCCTCCTGGCTATGGTGGTGGCATCTCAAAGACCGTTGAGTGAGTGACTAGCCTTGTGTCTGGGAGGGGAGGGTGCAGTCTGGAGACCATTGCCCCGAGGAGAGCCAAGTCTCCGGTGGTCTCATCAGCAGGACTTGCGGCCCCTCCCCCTTCCCTTCCCCACCTTTGCTGCCGGCACAGTGGTGCCCTCCCTCCCAGCACCTTCCTGTGGTCTAGGGCGGTACCCAGGAGGCAGGCCTGCGAGAATGGTGATCCCCAGGTCACCGGCTCTCCTGTCCCCTCTGGACGTGGCTGCCAGTCACTACAGGCTCTGCAGGTCGTCTCAGGGCTCCATCCAGAGCAGGAGCTGAAGCCAGGAGGTAAGCTTCCCCGGGGCTGGGCCTGCTGGGGCCTGGCCCAGGGGCTACAATGGCACAAAGCCACGTTCCCCAGACACACCAGATCCTGGCTAGAGCCAGCGCCTTTTCCCCCCATCTTCCCAAGGCTTCTCACTTTCCAAAGCTCCACCCTAATGAGAGGAATACCCACCAGAAAGGCCAGCTGCCAGCTGCCCAAACCTGCTTTCTGCTGAGTCCCAGGATGGAGGGGTGGCTGTGTTGGGGAAGGCGATGGAAGCAGGGACCCTCCCCAAAGCCTTTTCTGCTCTGGATGAGCAGGATGGGCCAGCGCCATACCCTCTCCTCAGAGCTCCACCTCACACCTCCCTCCAGCGAGGCCCTCTGTGGTCAGGGCTCCGGAGCTGTAAACAGAGGTTCTTGTCCCTAGTTCTGGGGCTCCAACCGCTTGCTTAGCTCACAAGGTGGAGAACATTCCAGACAAAGGCCCTATGCAGATGGACAGTGCCCTGGTCTCAAGCCCTGAACCTCAAAATCTAACTGACTTGCCCTTTCCTTTGCCCCCACTCACCCCGCCATGCCCCATGCAGGACCCAGAAAGGTCTGCAGGTCCCGGTATGGGTGCAGGTGCCCCACCTGCAAGGTATGGCTCCACCTGCCCCAGCCCTCAGTTCTACTGTCCACCCTGATTTAGGACAAAAGCACCTCTCCTCAGGACCCCTCAAGCAGAGGGGGGGGGCTGGGCGGGGGAGCTGGGACGAGGTGTTGCTAGGGAGAGACCCGCGGCCAGTTGAAGTGCAGGAGTGATGGCCGCTGGTGGGTTTGATGGGATCACTTGGCTACCAAGAAAGCGTGGACGTTGGGGGGCAGCAGCAGAAGCAGGGAGACACGCCAGGGGAACCTGAGGAGTCCTGAGGAGAGCTGCCCCCTCTGTGCACCAGAGCTCATCCCTCTCCAGAATGTACCCCCCCAGATCCACCTGACCTGCTCAGAGCCCAGCCCAAACCAACCTCCTTGTCCTGGGGCAGCTGGCTGAAAAGATCAGGGCTGGTGCCCTCTGTCTCCGCCTTCCCCATGGAAGGCACGCTCTGGGACAGTAGGAACCTAGGGTGTCGAGTTCATGGTGGCGTCCCCACCTTCTAGAATTTGCACTCCCTTCTCCGGTAGAGCTCCCCAAAAGCTGTATCTTGGTCACGTCCCTGGAGCTTTTCAACAAACACCTGCATGGGGCAGGAGATCCACCAGCCCCTTAGTTTTGGTTTCTGAAACTTAACTACAATTCACAAATTAGAGCACCGATCCAGTCTCAGAGGACGGGGAATGCTCCCGCTGGTCGGCCCCTCTCTCCTTTGATGTGGAGTCTTTGATTTCCCCCACCTGCCGGCCTCCCTCCTTCCACCCTTGCCGCCCACCCCCAGCCCCAGCCCTGTCTGCTTGCTGCTCCCCCATCAAAGGAAGTCAGGGTCCACCGGAGAACCCCTGAGCTTGCCAGACATGAACAAAAGGAATGAGGGAAGAGAGACAAAGACAGTGAATGTGGAGGGACGGCTAAGAGCACTACTAGAGGCCCACCCATGGAAGAAGTCAGCCAAGAGTGTGCCAGGCGTCCCTGAGGGTGCCTGGCCCTGGTCTGGGGGCTCAGAGCATCATGGACATAGGCTCAGGCAAGCTTGCCCCTGCACAGCTGGCACTCTCAACTGACCTAGCGAGTCAAGGGCAAAGTCCCGGGAGCAAAGGGACATTTGAACACCAGCTTCGCCTTGGAATTGCTGAAGAGTCAGGGATGCGGGTCTGAGCTTGTCACCCATCTCTTGACTTCCCTGTCTCTCTGTCTCGTCCTTGACCTCCATCCCTGGATGATTTGAAAAGGAAGCATCACAGCTCATAATTTTGAGCCTTTGCTATCAGCCAGACACTATTCTGAGCCTTTTAAATGCTTAGGATCTCACAACAACCTTGTGAAGGAGATAACTATTCTTATTTTCATTTGGAACAGATAAGAAAACGGAGATCCAGAGAAATGAAGTAACTTGCCCGAGTCACACAGCTAATAAAAATGAGAACTAGAGTTTGCTCCAGGCCATCTAATTCAAGACCCTGTGCTTGCCACCAGCCCCCCTGCATGGCTCTCAAGCAACACAAACAAGGCTTGTTAAATATGACAACCCCATATAATTCATTATGAAGCAAGCCCTTTGCTCGTGTCTTCTAACATCTTCCTGTGTCTCAACCTCAGAGAGACCCAGGGACCCAGATGGGAGTCCTCCCCTCTGGGAGCCCAGAGCCCAGCACCAAGCCTGGCCCAACAGCCACACAGACGGGTATGCAGTTGGGTTCCACTCAGGAGGGCTGCTGAGGAAGGAGTGAAGAATGGTAAGATACTACAGGAGGTGCAAGTTATAGATTATTGATCATTCTTTTAGTAGTTAAAAAAAATAGCTAATGTTTCGTTCCTGCTACTCACTTGGCAGGCATCATTTGGAGACTTTCCGATATTAACTGAAATGCTTATCCTGTTCAGCCTTACAGATGGCCCCCAGTGACACTCACTTCCTGATATTCTTACTCTAGTTTAGTCCTGTCCCACGGTGAGTCAGGGCTGACCTGTGTGACCAGGAAATTATACGACGGAAGTGATAGCCAGCTAAGGCACTGCAGCTTCCTCTTTGGTGTCCTGGATCACCATGTGGAAAGGAGCTGAGGCTTCTGGTCACCGGCTGCCTGAGGGCGCCATCTTGGAAATGGATCCTCCAGCCCCACTCAGGTCTCTGGACTTTTCAGTGCCAGCCCACATCTGACTGCACCTTCAGGAGAGGTCTTGAGCCGGAATTACCCAGTGAAAAAAAACCCCTGAATTCCTGACTCATGGGAACTGTGAGAGATAATAAACGGTTGTTTCACGCTACTCAGTTTTGGGGTAATTCGTTATGTAGCAACAGATAACTAATACTCATAGAAGCATCATAACAACTCAGTGAAGTAGATACTTTAATTGCCCAAAGCTTACATCCAGAAGGAGGAGGAGGCAGGATCTTACTCAGGCACACCCTTGTCCCCCCAGAACTTGCCTTCCAGATGGACACCTAATGATGCTTCTGTTGTGGGAGATTTACTGGGGGATGTTGAGCGGACCACCAGTGTCAGGCTCCCCCAAATGGCCAATCCTCAGTGCCCCCTTATTAAAAATAAAGAACTCCCAGGACCTTTCCCCAAGTATTTTGGCTCAGTAGGGTCTAGAATGAGACCTTCAGTTGATTTAACACCTGAATATTTCAGGACTCACTAATATTCCCAGAACTCCTCAGCAGACAGCTATGGCTCTCCCATTTGACTAGTTAGGGGACACTAGATTATACAGCAGTGACCAGAAATTTCAGTGGTTTAATCCCCAGAGATTCATCTCTCCCTCCCATCCCAGTCTGATACCAGTTGGGTGGTCCTCTACCATCTTGAGCTATGCTGCCTGGAGCACGTGACTTCCTCAATCACTACTGCAAGGCAAGAGGAAGAAACGAGCGATCATGGGACATGTTTGGAAGGGTCAAGCCTGGACATAACTTATGTTAAGCCCACCCAGGTTCATTGGCCGGAACCGCAAGGGAGGCTGGGAAACGGGAAGAGCAGGTGACTGTCCGGTGGACCACGGAAACCCTCAGGGACACCCACTGTTCAGCCTCTACTTATGTACTGTGTTGCATATTGATATGTTCCTCCCAATTCCTAGTTAGCTGTGAATTCTCTGAGGTCAAGAGCAACCTTGCCTTTCTTCCCTACAGGACTGAGCCCTTGGGCACTGCTTGATATATTCTAGATGAATTGGTGATAAATGGCTCTGCATAGTGGCCGTGTGGCGGGAGAGTCTGATGGGTCTGGGAGCAAATTCTGTCTCCAACACTCCCTTGGCACATTTTCTGAGCCTCAATTATTTTTCCTGTAAAATAGGAATGACAACTGCCTTGCAAAGTGAATGGGGGACCAAATGAAGTGATTTAGGATATAAATTACCTGCCACGCTTCATGGAACATAGTGAGATTCAAAAACTGGCGGCTGTTATATCCTGTTGCACTGGGAGCACTACGGAGGCGGTGCTTCCTGGGGTCTGTGAGCCCCCGGAAATCATATGCAAACATGCATGTGCATAATACACAGGGACCTTCCCTTCCTCACCTTCTCTTTATTCATAAAAGCACACACAAAAGCACACAAAAACTACACATGTAGTTCTCGGGGTAAAATGTTTAAACATCACAGATCACAAGAGCTCACCTTTTTTTTTTTTTTAAGATTTTATTTATTTATTTATTTGACGGACAGAGATCACAAGTAGGCAGAGAGGCAGGCAGAGAGAGAGGAGGAAGCAGGCTCCCCCTGAGCAGAGAGCCCGACGTGGGGCTCAATCCCAGGACCCTGGGACCATGACCTGAGCCGAAGGCAGAGGCTTTAACCCACTGAGCCACCCAGGCGCCCCAAGAGCTCACATGTTAATGGCCTCCTGCAGGCCAGGTGGCTCCGAACGCATGACTTGTTCAGCCTTTGCAGGAACCCCGTGAGGGGGCTACTGTCGTTACCATCCCTATATCACATCGTGCAGATGAGGAAACCAATTCCCAGGGAGACCAAGTCATCGAAGGTCCCGCAGCTGCTAAGTAGATACATTGGTTTCAACTCAAACCCAGGCAGCATGATTCCAGGACGCTTACCCACCAGGGTCAGTGGTGTACCACCAGGTGTGGATACCTGGTCCGGCAGCCGCAGCACCTGGGAACGTGTTAGAAACACAAATTCTTGGGGCCCCCTCAGACCTGCAGAATCAGAGCTCTCCAGGTGATTCTGGGACGCCTTGAGGTTCGAAAACCCTCCACTGTGCTCTTGTGCTGCTCCTCCTGCCCGTGCCCCCCACCCCTTGCAATTCGTCCTTCTGGAGCCCAGAGGAGTGCCGCCCGCTTACTAGATAGTGAATGAACGCTGTCCCCGGCTTATGACTCCCGTTCACAGTCCTTCTTCCTGTCCCTGAGGTCGGAAGCACCAGAAGGAAACCACGCACCGCCCACGGAAATGCCCCTCCTTCCTCCTCTTGGGGCACCTGCTGCTGAGTTCTCCTCGAACTGGACAACTCGGCCATCAGATCCGCTCACTGGTCAAAACTGAGCCCGTGCCGCCTGCTCCCTGCATGCCAAGGACAGCGGCAGATAGTGGCTGGCTGGATCCTGAGACGCTCTTTTGTTCCCAGCCCCAAACTGGGCATCTCCCAGGACGGCGCAGCAAACAGACTGCAGCCCGGGCCTCCGCCCCAGCTGTTCCCGCCTTGGCAGACGGCCCCCCACTCGGTGCTCCCTGTCCTATCCAGATGGAAGCAGACTCAGCGGGTGACGCACCCCTGGCAGGCAGCTGCGATTGATTAACAAGAGAGCCGGGGAGACCGGCTTATCTGGAGGGCTCACAAAGGCAGCGCAGACGCGGCCATGGAAATGCCAGCACGTCTCAGCCCCGGACCAGCGGGGGGAGATTCTGATGTCTGTTGAGTGATGTCATGACAACCACTCTGACTGAGTGCTTCCTGGTCAGGCGCCCTGCATTACAACAGTGTTAGAATCATCCCCATTTCACATGTGAGGGAAACGGATCCCAGCTCTCAGAGCAGAAACGTACTGAAGACAGGACTCACGCCTCTATGTCTAACGATGGCTCTCGACGGAGGAAACCGGCATGGCGCACTTGAACTTGGGTCTGAGCTGGCCAACGGGGGCCTTTCATGTGGCTATGACCCTCTTTACCAGCCTCCTGGGAGCATCTCTCAAATGCTGCCAGTGTTCATGCCTATTTACTGAGCCTATTTACCTATTTACCTGTTTTTGTTTAGAATTATGACATCTTGTTTCTCATAAATATACAGTCCATGGGAACAAGGATTTTGGGGGGGTTCCCCGATGGATTTCCAGCAGACAGACTAGTACCCGGCACACAGTACGCACACAATAAATACCTGTTAAATGTATGAGTGGTCCTGATCTCCAGATCTTGACCTGTTGAAGCCATAGGGAGGATGTAGTTCTCCATTTGCATTATTTTTAAAAAATCCATTACCACCGGGGAAGGGCTGGATCTAACCACAATAAGTGCTTCTGCACTGGGGAGTGAGTAGTGAACTACGGGACAAAGCTCAGTGTGTGGTGTGCCCGCTGACTCCCTAGAGCACCTTCTAACAGCACTGAGGCCGTCCCCGCTGCAGACTTAGTACGCCAGTGGCATTACTGGGATCAGTGATCTCGGAACATTCCTCCTCTGGCTTTTGCAGTCCCTGGAGACGTGCTGCCTTTTGGTGTTCTGGTCTTGAAAAGTGAATTCCGGGAGGTGGTAAGGCAGAGGGACCCAAACTTTGGCTCTCTGTAGTGCTATGACT
The DNA here is from genome assembly GCA_004024625.1 of Mellivora capensis. Lineage (NCBI taxonomy): Eukaryota > Metazoa > Chordata > Mammalia > Carnivora > Mustelidae > Mellivora > Mellivora capensis. The sequence goes on along the minus strand of PISX010002046.1, from coordinate 135,905 downwards.
TCGAGACAGACCATGCACCTTCTCCAAGTCCCATTTTTCCTCCTCTGTGAAATGGGATAATAACAGAACGTCCTTCCTATGGTTCTTTTTATCCCCACCACCTCCATCCATCATTACCACCATGCTTTGAGTCTCTAAGGAGCTCTCCATGTCCAGCCCTGGACTGCCAGGCCCCTGGTTTCACCAGGGTTGGACAGAGAGATCATGGGCTCTTCCAAAGGCGGTGGAAGCAGAGGTCAGAGTGAGGGAGCCATGAGACAATGTGGCAACCTCTAGAAGCTAGAAAAGGCCAGGAATGGGTCCTCCTCTGGAGTCCTGAGCAGAAATCCAGCCCTCATCTTGATTTTAGCCCAGTAAGACCATTTCAGTGAAACTAAGACTCCGATCTCCAGAACTGTGAGTTAATAAGCCACTAAGCCCGACAGCATTAAGAAACTAATACAAGGACCTCTAGTCTTGCTTTATTCTTCTCTGAAATCAGGACTCCAGCTTCTATTTCATTCCATAAAAATAAAAACATACTTTGTTACATTAATTAGTTCTAGCCTGGAGAAAATACAATTTTCCGATAATACACCGTAAGGCCTGTCCCATGGGTGTTTCTGGGCCTCTGCTGGTCTGCGTCAACCTGCTTGTGCTCTGATCTATGCACCACCTTCCCTCGCTCAGCTTCACGCTGCAGAGAACTGCATTTTCAAGAACCTCCTTGCAAATGGCTTCCAGCTAGTTTGGCCAAGGGGCAGCACTAAACAGAAGGTACGAAGAGGGAAAAACCATAGCAGTTTGCTTTCCAGGTGGCATCTGCACGCTGGGATGGGAGGAAAGTCAGAGGCCTGAGTTATGGGCTGAGACTGGGGTACGGATGTCAGCAGGGGCCCGCAATGGGGTCATGAGCCGTGGGGTGCAAACAAAGAAAGTACCCCCAAACCAACAGTTGTCCCAAGGTCCTCTCTCTCTCTCTCTCGGGGGTTGGGGTGCTGATGCCCAGACCACGCCCAACACTGGTCCACGAGTAACCTGCGGACCACTGTCCCCTCCCTCCTTGCTCAGGCAGATGAGTCTGTCAGGAGGGCAGCATCCTGCTTCATCACCCTAATTGCCTTGTGGTTTGTGTTCATCAAAGAAACAGCAGGGATTCCAAATTAAATTCCAACATGCAATTTATTCAAGACGTAAGGCCCATTGAGAGACTCTGTGCAGATGGCCCTGCCCTCCTGCTCAGAGGCAGATGCTTCTGCTGCCCAGGCTGCCGCAGCCCTTCCTGGTCTTCTGGAACCAAGGCGCTCTGGATGGGTGATTCTCCCTGGGCTGTTGGCCAGCTGCTTTCCCATTTTACAGATGGGGCTGCTGAGGCACAGAGAAGGGTCTCGCATGTGGAAACCATCCTGGGGACATGGAGACCCATTCCAGCATGGGCTGGTCCGTCTTTGGGAATTGTGCACCACCAATGTCTGTCTGGCATGCCCTGAAGATGACAAATGAGCCAATTTTGAGCAGTAGTAAGGGCTGTGGGAATCTCATTCGGTAAACTAAATCATCCTGCCAGCATTCATTGGCCTGAAAGAGGCTTCTGAACAAAGTGCAGGCACAAAGCCACTCACTCGGGCTTCATACCGATGGGCCAACCCCTTCTGGGCAGACCCTCCTGCCAGGGTTTCCAGACTGGAGCCTACCACCTGTTTTCCCCTGGAAGGTTTCATGAGTCACACGGACCCCAGAACGGAGATGACAAAGTCGATGGGAAACCACAGAGGGGAGGAAGCCACTGAATGGATTAGGTACTCGGCAGGGACTGCTCACATGCACACGGGCTGCACTCTGGCTCTTTCCTTGTCCAGTTCTGTGTGGAAAGGCACCTGGTGGGTGCCGGGCCCTAAAAGCCCCCTTCTGGGGCGGCACCCTGTGATGGCCATCAACACCTTGCAGTCAGAGACTCATTCCTCCCAGGTAAGCTTTGCATTCAGATGAGAATTAGAGCAACGTGGCCAAACACTCTCTGGTGTTTGGGGCTCAGGGGTCCCTAATGCGCGGGGGGTGTGGTGTAGGGAGACCAAAGTGATATGGGCTGAAACCCAGATTACATGTGTTCTGGAAGGAAGACTTTCCACAAAGCCAGCTCTGCCTGGAAAAGCTGTGTTTCTCTGGGTTCCTGGAGTTCAGCTCCCGAACCAACATGGACTTCCTACCACTTAGCAGACAGCACTGTGCCTTTCGGGAATTGATTGATTTTGAGAGCAGTAAGGCAGCAAACAATCTCTAGGGAAGCAACATCCAATTCTGACTGAGAGCCTGGAGGCGGGAAGAGAACATTTCAGTCCAGGCCTGCTGCCGTCATTTGAAGGAGGCAGGCAGTGACTGTCATGTACCAGTTTCCCCGCAGGAATGGGGTTGGGCGGGGAGATGGAGAGAGAAGACATCACTGCCCTAAAATGACTGGAAGTTTAAAACTTAGCGGCTGCAGCCTGGCCTTTGAACTCAAACCTGACATTGAGGCCTTTCTGCGTTTAGGTCTTAGAACAAGCTCTTTTATGTCTCAGGTCCTCAGTTTCCCAACCTGGAAAAGTGGGTGGAATAATCATATCCAACTCTCAGGCTTCATTTAGAGCAAGAATCACCAAGTTTTTCCACTAAGGGCCAGATGGCGAATATTTTAAGGCTTTTGGGCCAAATGGACACTGTTGCAGCTACTCTACTCTGCCGTTGTGCCTTGAAAGCAAGCGTAGAAATAGTAAATGAGGGGCACCTGGGTGGCTCAGTGGGTTAAAGCCTCCGCCCTCAGCTCAGGTCATGATCCCAGGGTCCTGGGATCGAGCCCCACATCGGGCTCTCTGCTTAGCAGGAAGCCTGCTTCCTCCTCTCTCTCTCTCTCTCTGCCTGCCTCTCTGCCTACTTGTGATCTCTGTCTGTCAAATAAATAAATAAAATCTTAAAAAAAAAAGAAATAGTAAATGAATGGGCATAGGTGTGTCCCAATAAAACTTTATTTACAGACACAAATGGTGGGCCAGAGAGTTACAGCATGCCAATCTCTGATTAAGAAGATCATATGAGCCAAGGCAAATGACAGCAAAAGTGCTTGGCACAAAATTGCTGACCAATAAATGTTGCTATCATCATCATCATCATCATTGCCATCATCATCATCACTGCTCTGCATTTGGCCATTGGGATCCACAGGTGCTGCCTACTAAATACCTCTATCTCCCCTCTCTGCATTTACCAACTTATTAAACCAATTCCCAAAAGAGCACTTAGTGGATTAATTCAGACTCCTGGGTGCAAATGCATTCAGGACTTTGCCTGAAGTGGTCTGCTTAATGCAGTTTCCAAGATCCCTTAGCAAGACAATTCTCCAAAGAAGATGTACAAATGGCCAACAGACACATGAAAAAAATGCGTGCCATCACTCGGTATCAGGGAAATACAGATCAAAACCACAGTTTTCATCTGACCCTGGTCAGGATGGCTAAAATTAACAAGTTAAGAAATGACAAAGGGGAGAAAGGGGAACCCTCCTACACCGTTGGTGGATTGCAAGCTGGTGCAGCCACTCTGGAAAACAGTAGGAAGTTTCCTCAAAAAGCTGAAAATAGAGCTGCCCTACAAGCCAGCAATCGCACTACTGGGTATTTACCCCGAAGATACAAATGTAGTGATCTGAAGGGGCACGTGTACCCCAATGTTTATAGTGGCAATGTCTACAATAGCCCAACTATGGAAAGAGCCCAGATGTCCATCGACAGATGAATGGATAAAGAAGATGTGATTTATATATATACATATATATATATATATGTATGTGTACATGTATGTGTGTATATATATATACATATATATATACGCATACATACATACAATAGAATACTACTACTCGGCCATCAAAAATGAAATCTTGCCATTTGCAATGACATGGGTATTATGCTAACCTAATAAGTCAATCAGAGAAAGATAATTATCACATGATCTCACGTGTATGTGGAATTTAAGAAACAAAAGGATCATAGGATCATAAGAGAAGGGAGGAAAAATGAAACAAGATGAAACCAGAGAAGGACACAAACCATAAGAAACTTAATCATAGGAAACCAACTGAGGGTTGCTGGAGGGGAGGGCGTAGGGATGGGGTGACTGGGTGTTGGGCATTGAGCAGGGCACGGGATGTCATGAGCACTGGGTGTTATACACAACTGATGAATCACTGACCTCTACCTTTGAAACTAAAAATACACTACATGTTAATTATTTGAATTTAAATTTTTAAAACCTAGGAAAAAGAAAAGAAAGCAAAAATATCAATAAATCCACTATCCAGAAATTAAAAACAATAACAACAACAACAACAAACAAGGGCAGCTTAGACCCCCGCTGAAGTCACATTGATAAGACTTCCCATTCAGAGTTTCCCTTGCCCTTCACCAGGGACTTCATCTGCAAGATGGCACGGATTTCCCACTGCTGCTTGAGGAAGTAGAGACGATTACAACCATTTTGTGGACAAGACACTGAACTTTGGTTAGACCGACTTGTGTGAAGTCACGCCGAGGTGCGGGAGCTGGGCTGAAATTTGCTCTCAGGTCTGTGGGCTCGGAATCCAGTGCTCCTTCCTTGCTACTGCTGGTTTAAACAAGAAAGGAATTCATTGAGTCAGTGGCTTGGAGAGTTGGTGGAACGGAGAATCAGGGGTGGGGCTGGGGAGGAGAGCACCACCCCAAAGATAATGCCGGGGGGCTTGACAGCAGGGGCTCTGATGCAGGAGCCACGGCTGCCCCCAGTGACATTGAGCACCTCTGCTGCGGCCTGGGGCCTGACGTTCCTCTGTCACCCCCAGAACCAATTCTGTCTGTATGGTGCCTCCTTCTTTACCTTCTTCTCTTCCAAAGGCAAGTCTTCAAGCGAGGGTCCTAGAGCAGAGCCTCAGTCACCTGTCGGGGCCCTAGTTCCCAAGGAGCTTGCCCAAATGAGTCCCTTCTTCTTTGGGGAGGCAGGACTCATAAGAGGGGACTCCCCCAAACCTAGGAAGGGTGTGGAAAGGGCACGAGGCCAGAACCCCTTTCGGGTATACACCCCAAAGAAGTGAACGCAGGGACTCAAAGATCCACCCACCTGCACGCCCTTGAATGAAGTCGCCATCACCAAAAGGCATGACAAGTCATAAAACCCATCTAGGGATGAAGGGATAAACTAATTGTGGGAGATACCTCCAATGGAATCTTAGCCTTAAAAAGTTGGAAATCCTGCCCCGTGCTGACACATGGGTGACCCTTGAGGACATTATGCTGAGTGAAATAAACTAGACCCAGAAAGACACTTCTGCTCATATGAGGTGCCTGGGCTATTCATAGATTCAGAAAGTAGACCGGCATGTGCCAGGGCTGAGAAAACCAGAAGGTGTGTGTGTCATGGTTTAATGGGGACAGAGATTCAGTTTGGGGTAATGAACATTTTCTGGAGATGGATGGTGGTAACGGTGCCACGAAAACGTGAGTGTGCCCAGTGCTGTGGAACTGTACTCTTAAAAGTGGTTATAGTGGTAAATCTACTTTGTGTGTATTTTACCACACACACAAGCTAAGGTGCTGGGCATGACACACGTCCATTGCCAGAACTTAGGTTTGCATTTTCCAAAATGCAAACTAGATAGTGACACGACTAGATAGTGACAGGACTAATTAGTGGCAAAGTTGGCAACTGTCTGAATCCCTGGTACTTGTTCTTTCCAGAATGAAACTGCTGGTAGAAATTTGGATGCCGTCTTCTCAGCCTTCTTCCCTCCAGGTTCTAACAAGTCGGACAGGGGCCAGGCAAGCAATTAAATAAGTGAAGTGGGCTGGTTAGGAGATGGGAAGGAGAAGCCGTGGCCGTGATGAGCAAACGTTCCATGCAAACAGTCCGGAGAGCCTGACATTTTAGAAGGGAGCCCAATGTGCTCTAGCTTATGGTTCTTCCAAAGAAGCCAGACATCCAGATATGTACGTGAATTTGCCTGAATCTTAATCATTGGCAGCAGATTCAAACAAACAAATAAAAAATAGTCTACGAGCCAATGAAAATACATGTATGGGTTGAGTACTACCCTTGGGTTTCTGGTTTGCAAACTCAGTGTTTGAGTACAGAGACAAGTACCCAAGACAAAAGTTTTGGCAGTAAATCCAAGTTCCTGATAAGATTTCAAAGTATAGGCTCCCCAGTAAAGGCCGATAAGTAAAACATGGCTATAAACTAAGACCCAAATGAGAGCCTCCTGTTACATTCTATGTCCCAAATGTAAACCCTTGGATCTTCCAGGAGAGAACTAGGACTGCAGATTACACTCAGAGGGCTCTGAGCTACCTCGCTTGCTCCAAGGAGCATGAAGAGACCTATCTTTAAAACTCATAAGCAAGGAATGGAGCTCTGGAGAGAGGACAGGAAGGAGAGGGCAGGAGGGAGAGAGATGGACTAAGAGGACAGGAGCAGAAGGGTGGGAGAGAGTGGATGTGCATTCCCCTTTCTTCCTTCTGGAATCTGCCTTCCTGGAATCTCTGAACTCTTGTTCATGCTTCGAGCAATCTGTTCCCCAGTTGACATGGCCAATTGATAGGTTCACCTGATTGACTCTTACTTAGCAAATTGGCTTCTGTGAGGTGTTAGTGAGCAGAAGAGAGGAAAACCATGGGGAGAGGGGCCAGAAGCCTTATACTTTTCCATGTTTTTTTTGGCTTATTTGACTTGACAGCCAAACCTAGGGTCAACCCACCAGCCATTTCTCTCAGGGGAGGAGGCCTGTATCTTACTCCCACCTGCAGAAAGTTGCTCACCCAACACCCACAACTGTCCCATTTTGATTTTCCTGGGGACCCACTGTACAGTAGGAAGTTCTGTTCAGGGTCAAAACAGATCATTAGTAAAAGTAACTCCAAAGCAAAGCCTTTTCTATTTCCTAATACAAATTGTCCAAACAGCTTACCAAAAATTATACCAAAGAATATAATGGAATCATCCCAGTATTGAAAACTATGGACTCCACTGATATGGACTCTAGGTATACCTGGAAAAATTAAGGGTCAAAAATGAAATTCCCTTTCCTCATGAATTACACGAGGTCCAACCCTCACTGGACCAACTGGCTACATAGTAAGAAATCTCACCTGGAGGATGAAGGGTCTGTTCTGGAAATGACCGCGTGGACCGACATCCTCGTCTCCCAAGTGGGCTGAAGGCCCATTGGCTCCATTCTCGCACGAGGCTGGGAACCGTGCTTCCCAGAATCCCCTTCCCCAAACGGCTCCAGGGCAAGTGTGCCCATAAAGGGAACTCACGTGAGGTGTGAAAGGTGGAGGCGCAGAGGCATTCATTATTCTTAGGGATTTGGGGCTGAGATCAGACCCATGATTTTACAGTCCCCATCACAGTACCATTTTGGGGTTAAGGCAACTTCTCCAACTGCTTTGCAAGCTCTGGTTTCTCTACCTGTCCCTGGATGAGGCTGGTGCCATTGGGAACTGGGTCTGGGGTCCTTTCAGGCCCTCACTCGGCCAGCCCTTGCCACATCCGTGTAAGCCCCCATGTCCATATTCAACGCCTTTCTCCTGTAGTGCTTGTAGCAGCTCTGACGGATCCCAGCGGCCACCCACCAGGCAAACGCAGACATCATCTTCACGAACGAGCCACTTATTAGATGCAAACCGTGTCAGCAAGTGGGGTCAAGACACATTCAGTCATTTCCCGGCAACTGCTTCTAACGGGAGGGATGAGTTATTTAAGCAGTTTATTTTTCACTTACAAGGAAGCCAGCTCCTTCTCTTCTTTCTATAATAACCCTGTAACTCTTCCCTGTTTGAGCTAGATGCTGGCGCCTCATCTCTGACCCCAGGATGCCACCATTTCTGAACAGGAACTGGTGATCCTGGAAGTTCCCAGGCACACCGATATGTCCTTTAGCTGACTCACAGGCTGATACACCAGGGCGCACTCCAAGATGAAGGTTTGCCTCAAGTTTTTCTGCCAAAGAGTCCCACATCATACAGGGGTTGCTGAAAGAGCTGGCCCCCCTGGGGGCCCGTGTTCAAGTCCTACCTCCATCCCCAAGTCCTGTCCTGCGCGGTCCCGTGTATTAGCTCTAAGTTCAAGGTATTTCTTAAGTTGGCTCGCCGCTTGACCCGTGGCTAATATTAGCATTGGTCCAAATTACATTTCCAGACCTCACTTTCTGAACACATTCCCCAGAGTTCCTTCCTATGTTCCCATATACTGCCTGGTTCAAGGAACCCCCCAAAATCATTTAAGTGGTAACTAGATCTTGGTCAAGAGCAAGCTCTGCTATTTCTGTCTTCCAACAGTCTCCAAATGACCACAGCTGAGGCCCCCAAAATGGCAATATGAAGATTCTAAGTGGACGTGGGTCATGATGGTTCTCTGACGGGAAGGAGTATTCCACGTGTCCAGAGATGGGGGTTCTAGGTAACACGAAGACCAGGAGCAAAGAGCCTGACCAGGGAGTGCGCCTGGCGTGTTCCAGAGCCAGCAAAGGGGCCAAGCTGGGGCAGGAGAGTAGTAGAAAATGAGGTTGGATAGGTAATGGCGGCTGATTGTGTAATGTCCAGCAGACCACAATTTTGACTTTTATTCTGAGTGACTTGAAAGTTATTCACATTGAATTAAGTTGAAGGAAGGCAATTAAGAGAATTAAGTAAGTTGAAGGAAGGCAATCGAAGAAGACAAACCATAAAAGATACGTGGGATTGAGAAATCATCCTAATAGGGGAGCCACATTTGGACTGGAGAGAGTATCACAGTCGTGGGCACTGAATCTGGCTAGATTCAGAATCTGGTTGGGTTTTTTCCTTGGGGAAGGGATGAGCGTATTTTAAGGAGGAAAGAAGTGTACAAACATATAGTCGGTGGCTGGTGCCAAAATCCACTTCCGGTTCCTCCAGGATATGTAGCCAAACTACCTTCCCAGCCTCCTCGCGGTAGGTATGGCTGTGAGACTAACCAGACCCTGGGCAGATATGAATGGAGGGGTATGGTCACTTCCAGACCTGGCCCATAAATGCTGCCCATGTGTGCTCCATTGTAGAAGAAAGTCCATAGGATTTCTCCATGTGCCCTTTCCTCTGCTGGCTCACTGGGATGATTTATCAGGATGAACTTAAAAGCCCAGAATGGCAACTACTGCCTGGTACTGGAACTTAGAGGGAATCACCTTGCTCAGTCCACACACCCACAACTGGGTCTGAAGCATCAGTCATGTTAAAATAAACAAGTTTTCCCCAGAATTGTATCCCAGCTCCCAATGGTCATGCCTTCAAGTCCCCACGGTGATAGGGATTCAGTCCCTCAGGTCCTGTGGCATCAGCTGTCCCAGAATTTCCAAGTTGTGGTTCTCTGGATATTGATGCATCCCAGCTCTTGGGGTGGGGGCAGATAAAAGGGTTAATTTGGAAAGCTTAGTTAACAGCATGGATAATTGAGTCAAAGTCTTTGCATACTGTAACAAGGGTGGAAAATGGGAATATATTTCTGATCCAACAACTTAGAAAATCCTGTGCAAGTTGGAGATGAATCTTGGTGGGATAACTGTACCATTTCCATGCTTCCAGAGGTCTGGGGAAGGTCCTGGAACCCACAAGGCAATTCAGGCTTCTTTAGGATGGAACTCCTCCTATTTGGCTTTATCCATGTGACCTACCCCAGATGAGTATCTCATAAAAGCATACCTAACCCAGGCCTACTATAGCCTGAAACTGACCTTGTCTCCTATGTTTAGAGAAAGGATGTTGTCTCCTGAAATTTTCACTGTAACACTGCCTCTGCTCTTTTCAGACCTATGTTGCCTAAAGATTGAAGTTATATGAGTTTTCTTATGTGTACCAGAAATTATGCCAGCCAGTTGTGGGTCCCATTCCTTGGTGAGGGTCTACAGTAGACATATTGGTATCTTACCATATTGGGAATCATCCCTTTCCTATTTCATGTAATTCTTCCAGGACTGTCAATCAAGAGACTCCCACCCACAGTAGTGGCCATATGACCAAGGATGACCAGTCATAACTCCACTTAAGGGAATTTCTAGAGACACTAGGAGAAATAGTATCTCTTTTTCTGAGATTGCAAACTTGGATCTTCTGGGACCCTCTTTTTCACCTAATGTCAAGCCATGACACCAATGCTGGGCAAAACAGGGCTATGAAGTTGAGAGGGAGAAACAGATTCCTAATGAAAGCTATTGAGCAACTAGATCCAGCCAAACCTGAAACCAACCGTTCCATACCCTTGGACTTCGTTGCATTAGCCAATATATCTTTGCTAAAATTCAATACAATTATAAATGTTATGAATTGGATTTCTATCACTTGGGGTTAATTGGGGAGTGATCCATGATATTACCTAACTATAAGATGTCAAGGGAGTCAATATATTTTCTCATTAACATTTTTCCTGAGGGTCTCACTGGGTGCACTTACCACACCTCCACCGTAGTCATCTCAAGTTCCTTTTTTTTTTTTTTTTTTGTAATTTTCCCTTTGAATCTACTGCCTTGCCTCAGGGTGGCAAGCTAAGTGGAGAATATGGACAATACTTCTCAGAACAATCATTCCCATGGACTTTGCTTTGAAAGACAGATTGTTGTGTCAGTTTATCATGTTAGAGAATCCCTAGTGAGAGTAATATTTTTATTAGGACCTCTGCATTCAAAACAACTGTTTAGGACCTCCTTGGGAAAGCCGCTTATCTTAATCCTGTATTTTCTTATGCACCGGGAAAGAGCTTATAGGGTCAATTAAAATGAATTTCATGGGTCCTTAAATTGCTTGTCTCATAAGTTCTCCTATTTTTATTTTTTGGAGATTGGTGCCATTTTAAGTGTTCTACTATTCTAAGCCATTAACATAACATTTCTTTTCTACAGTGCCTCTAGCCTTGGATCCGTGAACCCAACGTAGGAATGCTTTTTTATATCAAGGGCTAGGGAACCCCAGCCCATGGGCTAAAATCCAGCCAGCTGCCTATTTGCATAAATAGTTTTAATGGAAACATCTACACCCATTTATTTATCATCTATGACTGTAGATTGCCACAAAGACCATATAGCTGCGGAGCCAAAAATATTTAGTACCTGACCCTTTACATGAAACATTTATTGATTTCTGCTCTAGATAAGTGCTTCTCAACCATCTCCTCATCTTGGCACCCAGTAAATAATGGTACTTGGAGAGATGAAGGGGTTAATATCTTGACAAGCCTTTGGAGCATACTGCTTGGAAAGGTTTCCTCTAGACCACCTGGGGCAGGACGCGGCCTGCTATAAAGCTGGGATACCACAGTCTGATAGCCCAGTCTTCTCTTTGAGATACGTGGGGACAAATACGTGATCTAAGTCTCGGTTCCGTACATTCTATGTTTAGAAATCCATGTGGATTTCCATCTTGGCCAAGGCCAGCGTTATTTCTCCTGTTCATGGGTGATCTCTTGGGCATCCTGACTTTCTGTGGAAACTATCCGTGCAGCTTCATTAACATATAGTTCCAAAATGAGACTCAGAAAAGCACAAAGATGTTACCATCCCTGGGGCCAGTCATGACCACCTCTACGTATGCAAGAGCTGCAGTGTGCCTTGGAATATGTGGTCAGAATCTGTTTCAGCGGTCACTTGTCCTTTTCCTTCAAATGGCAGCCTAGTGACGGCAATTAGCGTCCATCTTCTGAACGGACGGTCTGGGTGCCACGATGCTAACTGGTGTCCAAGACTTCACTTCTTTATTCCAACCCCATGAGCCATGTCGTCCTTAAACACCCATCACATTTTGAGGTCCCATCACCACAGTCTTCCTTTTTTTCATTCTGTGATGGTTCAAGTTCACTGCAGAAGCCACAGGATTGACCGTTCCCTCTTCAGTTTGCCACAGAGGAGAAACATGGGTTAAGAACCATTCAGACCAGTAGAAAGAATGAAACTGCCAGTTTATTTGAAAGTATAAAAATTTAAAAACAAAAACAACCCAAACCAAAACCTAACCAAAACACAAAAAGGAACCACACAACAAACTCTCCAGTTTACATCAACTTTGAACATCGCACGCTATTCATCAACCACTTTGTTGCATTTTTTTTTTAAGCCAATTTTGGAGGGGGTGTTGAGTCAGGAGATAAGTTATAGGTTACAGGGATGTGAATTTGAACAAGAAAATAAAAAGAGCTTTTGCTGGTCTCCTCTGAGAAAAAAGAGGAGATGGTTTTCTGGCTGCTGTAGACTTAGGCAATGTATTAAAAAAATAGCCTGGATGGAATGAGTTAAAAAATATTGCTGGCCACTTGCCATCTTGAGCAGGGCAGAAAAACCAGGAAAAACCCCTGCAGCTTTGGTGTCCTGTTTATATATTTTTTAAAAGATTCATTAAAAAAATCACATCTATAATAAAAATGTCCCTGTGTTTATTTAAAAAAAAAACACACACACATTAATAAGCTCTCTTATCTATGAAGACCATTTGTTTTTCCTAAGATGCCTGGAAGCAGAAAAGCGAGTGAGATTCACTGCACAATTAATTAAAATTAGAATCCCTTCCTCTAAACAACTTCCAAAATACCAGAAAGAAGCATGGGCCCATCAAAGGGAGAAGAAAGAAAGCCATTCTGACTCAGAGGAGATGAAATGCTCAGCCAGAGTTCCTAGCACACTCCGGCTCCCATCAAAAGTTCTTTCTTTATTGGATTACATGGAAAATAACTCAAGTGTTATTTTAAAAAATTAAAGATGCAAGCAATGAGGCTCCTTTTCTTTAACTTAAAAAAGATAAAAAGAAATCGCCAAACGGCTAGCCTTCCAAGAACACAGTTTGGATTTGGTTAAAAAACAACAACAAAAAAAACGGTCCCAAAAACAGGATCATTAAATGCCACATCGTTCTCCCACTTGGGCAGGCTTCATTGAAATTTGCATCAACGAGGTCACTGAACGTTTTTTCTGCTGTGGAAGGAAGTCCTGAATGGGTGACAGCTGCCTGGAGGGTTTCCACCTGTTTCCAGTTTTGTTCCCCATCGGTCAGTGTGGTTTCTTGCCACTGATTTCCACCCACTATTTCTCCAGGGAGTGGGCCCTATTTCTCTGGCTGGGCACAGAGAACAAGGAAAGCTAGCATAAACACAGAGACTATGAACCGAGGGAGAAAGGCATTCCTCCTTCTGCATCCTTCAAGAACTCGGTAAATAACAACTCAAAGTGCGACAATGCACAAGCGCCCAGCACCCAGGTCAGTCTGGAGTGACTTGGTACCAAGGTTCAGCGCGACAAAAGTGTGATCTCCTTTCGCATCTTTCTTTGGACCTCACTCAAGGAAAAACAAACAAAAAAAGACAGCTTTCCTATACACATATAAATAATCCCTTAACTAGAAGGGAAAAAACAAACACACTGTTTCAAATGCATTTCTAAGAGATTAAAAAAAAAAAAAAGTCCGAATGGCAAATCTTGATTCCAAATTGTCTACTGTCCACGTCTTTAGAGGAGAAACTACGGCAGGTCAGAAGAAGGCTGAGCCCGACTCAGGGTGCTGGTTTCTGGGCCTCAGGAAGGAAGTGTGTGCAGCACAGGGAGCCAGGAGCTCTGGTGGGAGGTACTGAATATGGTTCTCATGAGTGTCAGGAACCAGTGTCCTCAAGTCCAAAAATGCACAGGTAGAATGACTTCTGGGGCTTAAGATAACCTGGGAAGCCGGCGTGGAAAGCTGTGTGAATGGGCAAGACAGGCTGCGTGTGGTTTCCAGGGACAGAGGACCAGGTCAGATTTTTGGCCAATACAAGTCAGGGTCCTCCATCCTTGGATCCGGACAGGTCACAGCTGGAGGGGTGACAGTCCAGCAGCGAGGGAAGCAGTGTGGACCAAAGCAGGCCCGGGTTCTCGAGATCCTACAACTTAGGAGCTGAGAACTCGGGTGAACCCATGGCAGGGTCTCCCTGCCTATTCTGGGGCGAGGCTGAGGACGATGCTGCCAGAGAAAACCCTCAAGACGAGGGTTCTCAGGCCAGTTCTTAAAGCCCGAGTCTCTTCAGAGTAGATGGTTTCAGAGTCATTCAGAGAACCCACAGGGCCCTGCTGATGGCTGGAGGGTGTACCTCTTGGGCAATGTCTCCTCTTTCTGGCCGCTGCTCCGCTGAACTGAGAACGGCGTGCACGAGAGTGCGAGCGGCATTTGATGCTCCCGTGGATTCTTTCCGGGGTGGCCATCCACGCTGGCCTCCTGGGAGGATCACCCAACCCCCATCTCCAATGGAGCTGTAAGGTAGCAGCCCACGGAGGACCTGGTCCAGTGTCTCCTGCCCTTCTGAACATCCCACGTGGCCCAGAAGCACTGCGTTCTCGAGGACTCCTCAGATACTGCCTTAGCCTGCTGCCTGCAAACCTTGGCTGCCTATTCAGCAAGAGGCCACCAGTCCCAGAAGAAGGACAGGACAAGTGAGGTCATGATCCCAGGCCCTGAAGGCCAAGTGACCTCCCGGACAAGACGCACAATACATCAGGTCACCCAAGAGCCCAGAAAAACGTCGGGTCTCCCTCGCAAGAACATCCCTGAAATCTGGGGCGGGGGGGTGGGGGGGTGGGAAGGGGAACGGAGAGACAGCTGACACCCCAAATCCCTCCTTGAGGCACCCCGAGGAGCTTCCCACGAGAGGACGTTGTCAGGATGGTAACAAGTCAGAGCAGATGAACCCACGTGGACTTTGGAAGCGCCGGAGTTAGACTTCTGCGGCGTCCTGGCTGGGCACGGAGTCTCTGGGCCCCGTGACACTCTCCGGAGGAGGGGAGCCGGCCTGGCCCGGGACCTGGCCGCTGTCTTCCGTGCTCAGCAGGCTGCTGGCCGCCTGGGAGCCGGCGCTGTCGGCGCTCCCAGAGCGCGAGCGGTAAGGGGGCAGGTCGGCTTGGTTCAGAGACTCGGTGTCGGACGAGTAGGGCGGCGGAGGAAGGTCGTACCATGCGGGTCTGCGAGGGAGAAAGCAGGATGGGGCAGGAGAGGTGGGGAAGAGCAGAGGGAAGACAGACAACGCGTTAGGAGCCAAGGTCAGGCAGGCAACCCGCTCCACCCATCTGCAGGTGCCCCCCGAGGAAGACCGCTGTCCGAGGACCAGAGACCCCTGCAACAAGACCAAGGGAACGGGAAGGGCTGCGGTTGGTGCGCGCCGAATGGGCAGTGCCCAAACCACGTCCCCTGGGTCGGCCTGGGGGGAGGATGCCCAGCGCCAGCTGGGGGCCCTGGGGCCGAGCAGCTGGCCGGCGGTTTGGGTTGAACCTGACGGTCCACAGCATCTGTGGTTCTTACTGAAAGCCAACTTTTCCAGGCTATGTGGACTCGGGTGAGCGGGCATCTTCCCAGTGACTGCGTCTCCTCTGTCGGAGGAGACAGTAAGGACATTGGCTTGCCATGCAGTAACCGCACAGAAAACACGGTTTATTCTGCCGCTCTCCCTGCAGGGCTCCCGCAGGCTTCCTGTGAGCCGAGCGCCGTGCCACCTGCTCTACGTTCACTCCCTCACTTAAGGCTGATGAGAACACTAAAAAGTAGGCATTACTTTCACGCCCATTGTACTGGGGAGTAAACCGAGGCAAGGGGGCATGAAATGACTTGCACAGGGCCACAAATAACTAGCAAGCAGCAGCTCTGGGATCGAAATCCAGGTGTTACAGCTTCACATTTGGCAATTTTAACTCGACTCTAGATTGGCTGGTCCACATGAAGAGGCTGAGCGCCGACTGCGGTCCTGGGCTCTCACCCCTATTTGCGAAGATGTCCGTAAGCCCTGCCCCCAATGCTACCTTTACCTTGGATGAGGAGGAAAAACAAAGAGTAAAGGACACAAGAGCTGCTGCTGGATGGGGTCCAAGAGGAGCCCAGTCAGCCCGGGAACATGACCAGCAAAACGCCTCTCACCACATCCTGTGAGTCCTGGGCTCAGAGGAGGAGATTGCCAGGGAGCTAGAACCCAAGTGAACTTCCAACACGGGTTCTCTAGGATCCTCTGGAGGTCACCAAGGAAGGGAAGAGGAGGCTGAGCCGGCTTCAGGTCTGCCAGCTGCTTCAACTACAGAATCCTGCCTTTTGACTTTCTCCCTTTCTCCCTTGCGCTTTCTGGTACAGCCCCGTTTGAAATGTTTTACAAAGTTTGAGAGTACTCTATGCTCCCTCCTTTGTTTGATAAATGAAGCCAAGCAAGGAAGTCGCTCGCTCATTCATTCATTCATTCATTCATTCACAGTACGAACCAACCCTGCAATACGTCCTGGCCACTGTTCTGCATGAGCAGGTGCAGCCCCGGAGCTAGTCAGCGGCCTGAACATGTGTCAGCGGGCATTACCAAGGAGGAACAGGGCTCTGAGGTGACCAGGATCCTAGCTTTACGTGCTTGGACAAATCACCTAAAATCCCAGGGTCCATTTCCTCATCTGCAGAACTGAGGCCCTCCCCCCGTGATCTGCAGAGAGGATTAAATGAGATGATGTGGAGCGCCTGGGTGGCTCAGTGGGTTCAGCATCTTCCTTCAGCTCAGGTCATGATCCCGGGGTCCTGGGATCGAGCCCCGCTTCGGGCTCCTTACTCGGCAGGGAGCCTGCTTCTCCCTCTCCCTCTGCTGCTCCCCCTGCTTGTGCTCTCTCTCTTTTACTCTCATTCTCTCTCAGATAAATAAATAAATAAAATCTTAAGCAAAAAATGAGAGGACACATGTGGACTGTACTGCCAGGACCCAGTACCCGCCAGCCCCTGCTACCACCATCAGCAGTGGGCTGTCGGCTGCTGAGAAACCCTGGGAATCCACTTTCCCCATCGATGACC
Source organism: Mellivora capensis (assembly GCA_004024625.1). Classification (NCBI taxonomy): domain Eukaryota; kingdom Metazoa; phylum Chordata; class Mammalia; order Carnivora; family Mustelidae; genus Mellivora; species Mellivora capensis. The sequence goes on along the minus strand of PISX010002046.1, from coordinate 119,100 downwards.
TCCCGCCCCTCCCCCCCACCTCTGCCCCCCAGCACGCACCTTTGGTCCAGGAGGGCCTCTGAGTAGGAGGGCGGGGAGCCCACTTCCGACGCATTCTGCTCGGCCTGGCTGGCCACATACTGGATGCCGTTGTTGACGTTGTAGGTGACGTTGCAGTGGTGCGGGTGATCCAGGACCACCAGGCGGGAGAGAAGCACGGGGTGCTGCAGCCGGTGCACGGGCAGCGTCATGAGGTTGTTCCGCTTCCGCTGGTGGTGCAGGACCAGGGCCAGCAGCGCCACCACCAGCACGAAGATGACGGAGCTGCCGATGATGGCGTAGGTGATGCTGGGGTAGTACACGAGCTGGTTCTCCGACGTCACGAACACCTGCCCGCTGCCTGGCTCTGAGAGACCCCAGGTTGCGGGGGAGGGTGGAGAAAAGGAGAGAGCTTACTGCTATGGCTCGCCCTCCTGCTTCAGACTCAGTCCCAGGAAGCGCGAGCGAGTGTTCGTGACGACATAGTTCGAAACCGCCGGGAAGCTGGAAGCCATCGGTGTTCAGTGACTGGTGACCGGCCTAACAAAATGCGGGACAGCCACACCACGGAGTATGGTTTGCCCACAAACAGTACAGATACGTGTTACAACACAGATAAAGCTCAAAATCCTTGTGCTGAGCGAGATAAGCCAGACTCAAAAGGCCACACGCTGTCTGATTCCACTGACATGCAACCTTCAGGAAAGGCAAAGTTACAGAGACGGGAAATGGACCCGTGGTTGCCTAGGGCTGGGAATGCACTGGAAATCCACCAGGGATGCGCACTACAATGTAAGGGAAGAGTGCTGGTCGGCATGTCCGGGGTTCCTCATATCTGCAGAGTGCGTCCCTTAGGCCCGGCCCTACACCAAGCTCTCAAGCTAGAGAAGCCAGCAGAGGACAGGCAAATATCGGGGACTCTGGAGCCAGACGGGGTTCAAATCCCAGCCTCTGCGCCCTCTGGAATGTACTATGTGCCCCTTGTAACGTGGCAGGCTCTCCGTGCTGTCATTTCCTCATTCTTGCTGGGCTGTCATGAGCATGCAATGAGGGAATCATGACCCACCACTTCTGACAACAGCTGACCCTGTGCTATGCAGGTACGTGGCCTGGACGGGTGGACACATGCTTTATTCCCTCTACTCGCCTCGCAGCAATCCCATGCACCAGGTGCCGTAACTGCCTTCTTTCTAAGAGGAGCCAAGTACATCTCAGAGGGGCCAGGCCCCCTGACGACGGTCACAGGGTTAGGAGGTAAACATGGTCTGACATCAGAGCCTTGCCCCTCACACTATGTCCTGCACCCCCTGACCAGACCCATTAGGCAATCGGCAAGCATTTCCTCAGAGGCCCTCAGGCGAAAGTCTGGGACACATCTGACAGCCCCCCTCCCCGCTACCCGCCAGTTGCCAACACCCTCCTCTCCAAGTGTAGTAATAAGCCATGCTTCAAATATCCAGGTGAGGGAGAGGCTTTCCAGTCAGCGGGACATGCCTGGCAACCAAGACCCAGTCCAGACTGGCCCAGGAAACCAGCGTGGACCCTCCTCCCTCAGAGAGAGCTAGGGACCCCTCCTCTGCCGAAGAACCACAAGCACCCACTGCTGCAGCCCAGCGGGGAAGAATGATCGAAATACAGCCCCCAAGTGAGCAAATCTGGTGGCCACCTCCTGGGCCTGTTCCTTCTCTGTAGCACTGAGGTTTTCGTGGATCTGCAGGAGGAGTGACTGCCACATGCTCCGGCCCCATGTCCTGGAGCTGGGCTAAGCTTTACTAATGCCTCATTACTCGACGTGCGTCTGTTCTATTCATCATGGTAACCCTAGTCAGTGTGCAGGATGGTGCCTGGCACAGAGCAGGCCGTCGGGTCACGCCTTCAACTCAGTGGGAAAAATACAGGTAGGTGCTGCTATTATTGTTATTATTATTATTTCTACGTTCCAGGTAGTAAACACACTCAGGTGAATTAACCTAAGTTTATGTAAGATGCAAGCAGAGAACTCAGGCCTGGAACCCAGATAGGTTCCATCAGAAAACCAAACCAAACCAAACCCCCATATGGGAAACATGCTGTCTCCTCCCCTTCCTGGAGGAAACACCTCTCGATTCCCCAAACAGTCCTCATCTGGGACAAATGAAGATCTTCCCCCTCAAGCTCCAGGCTTTGTGTTCATTCTCTTTCTAGCCACACTGAGACGGGAGGGGAAAGCTTCGATGCTCCCGTGGCCACTGTTCCAAGGAGTAATGGTACAGTAAGATCCTCAACAAAATGCAGACAGTGGAGGGAGGGAGGCGATTTGGGGTTCTTCCCCCGAGACCATGAGCTGAGGCCCTTGGGGGGCTGCTGGTGGAGTTCTGTCTGCTCCCAGTGTAGCTAACTAAAAAGTGGGTGGGTGGGAGCTCACGTGTGTCTGTTACGTTTCAGAGCTCAGGCTTAAAAGAAAAATACCCTCTTTATTTTGTGATCTCTAGCACGGAGCTGAGGGGTCGAATCCCGGGGCTGTCACTCCTGGCTGTTGTTGCTCAAGCCAGGTACTGTGCTCTTAGGAGTGTCGGGCACCGCCATGTTTAAAATGGCGACGGCGGCACTGGGTAAACCATAGCCAAGTCCTTGGATCCTTGGGAGACTAAAATACAATATATGTGTAAAGTACCCAGCAAGGATTTGCCCTCAGTGAATGCTAGTTTTTTCTGCTTCTTTTCTTGTGGTAAAATATATACATAACTTACAAAATTTACCATTCTCACCACTTTTAAGGGTTTGGGTCACTAAGGGTTTGGTGGCACGAAGTACGTTCACGTTGCTGGGTGACCCTCACCACCATCCATCTGCAGAACTTTCACCTTCCCAAACTGGCTCACGCTAATTCTGAGTGTTCACATTCTTTCAATTACCCCCACCAGCTTCCCAGAGGCAGAGGCAGGGACAGTCCCCTGCGCAGGGGGCAGAATGGAGGAGAGGGGAAGGACCGAGGGAGTTCCTTTTCAGAGAGTCGTGTCTCCTAAAAAACAAAAGCCGGTGGGAAACAAACAGGTCCAGAGATTTTAAAACACTGGCTTCCACGTAACCACTTGAAGTTTTAAGAATACAAGAGGGAGCGCTTTAAAATGCACAGAATATGAAATGATGGCAAATCTTAACAGTCTCATTTATGTCTCTGAAAGCAGGCTCTCTCCAGATCGGCCCACTTTGGCAGGCGAGAAGCGGCAATCACATTTACTCGAGAAATTATGACGTTGTATAACTCAGTGGTGCCTGGTCTCGCTTCTGCTCTGTGTATAAAATGTCATCTTGTATTAATTCATTAACTAGATTCACTTTTCTTAAGAGCTTAATGAGCCCGCTGGCCAAATTACTAATATCAGAGTTGCCTGGGACCTGAGTTCTAAGTGCATAATCCATGGATAATGAAGTTTCCATTTATTCTGGCTGTCCCTCAGGCGCATGCCCTCGTGCTCCACGGTCAGGCAGCTTGAATTCCGTTCCCGTAGCTGCAGCAATCGTGGGCAATCTGTTAACCCCCCAGAGACCACCGTGCTCTCGAAGCTGCCAGGACGGGCTGTATTGTCCCCAGCTCCGGGGCTGTTCGCTCTGAGTCATCACAGATTTCTACGTTATCACAACAGCTTTCTGGCCGGTGGCGGTCAAGTGTCCCGAGGAGGTGTGCCCTTTCCTAATTCACGCAGAGCCGCGTGGCCCGACAGAGGCGAGGGGGGACGGGGTGCTTGAGACGTGGTGTTCCTCTGCTTTCTAAAACACTCCTTCCTCCAGAAGCAAATCGAACTTCCTAGAAGGTACAATTTGTCACCTGTCACACTGGCAAAGGCAGAGCTGTTTTCCCATTTTGCTGGCCAGGTCTTGGGGAAACAGGTGTTAATTGTTCACACAATGGGAGGGGGAATGGAAAGCCCCCAGGGTGGTGACGGGGTTCACCATACACAGTGAAATAAACATGTACACGTCCTTTGGTCCAGCCGTTCCGCTCTCAGGAGTCTATTTACTAGACAGACTCACACGCGAGAAATAACTTTTTAATATGCGTATCAACTGAAGCATCCTTTGTAACAGCACCCGGATCAGAAATGACCTGAACGTCTCCCAAATGGCAGCCGGGCTAAATTAATCTTGGTGCCTCTACATGACTCCACACCTATTTAAAAAATCAGGGCAGCGCTACGTATACTGGTGTCGAACAATCTGAACAGTATCTTGATCCACGAAAAGAAGTGAAGTTCAACGGAGAATGCGTGGGATATTTCTAGGCAGATGCATGGAACTGGTAATGCTGGCAGGTCCCAGGGTGGAGCAGAGAGGCGAAGGGAGATTTGTTTACCCCTTTCTACTCTGTACTACGTTGTCCCTTCTAAAACCATGCCAACTGTCCATGACCTTTGGTACTTCCTAGGCTGATGGCACATCTGTTTGTTTTCCTTCCTTCTCTCCCTGTAATGTGAGAACCTCTTGGGGTTCATGCCTCACGGTCACTCACTCGGGAACCCCCAAGAACTCACCACTCCCCGAGTATGGCATCAACACCTCCCACCTGACCTCTGGAGTCCCGTTCTAGAATGTTCACTGCCCTGTTCATACTAGTTCATCATTCTTCTGAAAGATCAACTCTATGTGCCTTAAAAAAATTTTTTTTAAAGTCTATTTTTCTCCAGAATACATCTTAAAAAGTCAGGTTGACTGAGGTATCTATAATTTGCATACGATCCGCTGTCCCCTTTTCAAATGTGCTGGGGGAGGCGTTTCACAGAACGTTAAGAGTTGCTTAACCATGACCACAAAAGAGACCCGGGACCTTTGCACGCCTCCCCAGAAGCTCTCTCTTGCTCCTTTGCAGTCCAGGCACAGCCCCTGGAAAACATGCATCTGTTTTTTGCCCAAATGGCTTCACTTCTCCCAGCAAGGCTTGTCACTGGAGTCATACAGTTTGCAGCCTGTTGTGTCTGTCTTCCTCCACTTGGCATCTCATGCTCCTGAAATTCCGTGTTTCTGAGCATCGGTCTTCTCCTCCTTCAGGATGCACCGTCCCATTCCATCGGATGCAGGGATCACAGTCTGTGTTGAGGGAGGGAGCTGGGCTGTCTGCAGTTTCTGGAATGCACGGCACTGCACGGACATACAGTTTCTGATTTCTTGGGTTTACCCCTTAGGGGGAAGGCTGCTGGGCCCTATGGGAAACGTATGTTTAACTTTATAAGAAACTCTCACCCTGTTTCTTCACAGCGGCTGCAGCATTCCGCCTCCCCCCAGACACTCTGCCCCTGCGCCAGCAATCAGTGCGGCTAGCCATGCCAGCAGGTGAGCGGTGAAGGCTCCCTGAGGTGCCAAGTTGCATTTCCCAGAGACTAATGATGTCGCGCCTCTGTTCACGTGCTCATTTGCCACCTGAAGATCTTCTTTGCTGAAGTGTCTCTTGAAATCTCTTGCCCATTTTAAAACGTGGTCATTTGACTCCTTAGTGAGTAGTGAGGATCCCTCGTACGTCCTAGGATACAAGCCCTTTTCCAGAACCAGGTCTCGCAAATATTTTCTTCCCGGTTGGTGGCTTGTCTCTTCCTTTACCTTACAGTGCCTTTTTGAAGAGAAGTACTTAAACGTTTTCTATGAAGTCTATTGTATTAATGATTTCTCTTTATGCTTCCTGTTTGTTGTACTCTGTCCAGGAAATCTTTGCCTAGAAGACGTTTCATAGCTTTAGCTCCTACATTTACTTCTCTGATCCACTGCAAGTTAATTTCTGTTTATGGTACAAAGTGCAGTTCAATGTTCTTTTCTGCCCTCCCTTTGGATAATCAATTGTTCCAGCACCATTAGTCCAAAGCTTATCTTTTCCTATTGAATTACCTTGGCACCTCTGTTGAAAATCAAGTGACCATACAAGTCTAGGTCTGTTTCTAGATTCTCTGTTTGATCGAACCATCTACCAATCTTCATGCCAACAAGTGTGTTGGTAACTAGAGCTTTACAGCAAGTCTCAGAATCAGGTATTGTGAGTCCTATATGTTTTCCCTTCCAAACTGAACTTTATTTCTGGCTATAAAAATCCATGGGGAGGGGATAAAAAATCCATTAAAATTAAAATCAAAATAGAAATGTTCATGGCTTTCCCTCCCCCAGATCTACTAAAACAGAAGAGTTAAGAGTCTGGTGCAGACCACGGTTTGGCAACCTTTTTCTGTCAAGGGCTCGACGATCAATGTTTCATGCTTTGTGGGGCACACAGTTTCCCTCCCAACTATCCAACTTCACTGTTGTCGTACAAAGTCAGTGGTAGTTGGAGAATACCCGTGAATGAGGACAGTTGTGTCCCAATCAAATGTTATTTACCTAGGGGTGCCCTGGGTGGCTCAGTGGGTTAAAGCCTCTGCCTTCGGCTCAGGTCATGATCCCAGGGTCCTGGGATTGAGTCCCGCATTGGGCTCTCTGCTCAGCAGGGAGCCTGCTTCCCTTCCTGTCTCTCTGCCTGCCTGTGATCTCTGTCAAATAAATAAATAAAATCTTAAAAAAAAAGTTATTTACCTAAATAGGCAGCAGCTTGGCTCACTGGCTGTAGTTTCTTGATTTACAGGGGGTACCCTTCAAAATTCTTCTCCACGCATGTCCACACACACAAATACTTTTGTTCCTGCATATAAATATTTCTGCATATGGACAAGTCTCCTCACCTACTCACCCACACCTTTAAGAGCAGCTCTGTGGGATCCCACCCTAGGGACGCATCACAACTTAACAACCAACACCCTGGTCATATACATTTAGGTCACCTTTTTCTTTTTCTTTTTTTTTCTTTTGGTCCTATGATCAACAATGCGACACCACCACTCAGGCAGACCACATGGACCGTGAGACTCACGGGAGTGGAGATGGGCTTGCTTTCTCCCCCATTTATAGTTGGTGCTCAACACAGGCTGAATAAGTTAGTGACCTGTGGTCACCGGTGTCATTTCTTAGGACAGACTCCCAGATGCTGGTCATGTCCTTGGCCCTCTGTTCTTCCAGGTTGAACATCCGGGCTGTCTTGAACTCTCTCATCTTCTCTGTCCACATAGAGCCACCATGTGTGGTCAGTTTCTGCTGTGTGGTGCCTTTCCCGTCTCTGCTTCTGGGCTCCAACTGCATGGCCTCATCCGTGCCCAGGCTAGGAAGAGAAACTGCCTTGTGGGTCTTTCCATCTTCAGCCACTTGTCCTCCAATCCTTTGGCAACACTCCCATCAGTCCGTGTCACTGTGTGATTCTTGTAAAATTCTCTGAACCAAGGACCCTCAGTGGCTCACATGGCCCTCGTCAGCCAGGCATTCAGGCTCTACCTTGGCTTCCCAGCACCAACCCTGAGGAGGTCTGTGGAAAGAAGTGCAGGGCTGGGGACGCCTGGGTGGCTCAGTTGGTTAAGCGGCTGCCTTTGGCTCAGGTCATGATCCCAGCGTCCTGGGATCGAGTCCCACATCCAGCTCCTTGCTCAGCAGGGAGCCTGCTTCTCCCTCTGCCTCTGCCTGCCCGTGCTCTCTCTCTGACAAATAAATAAATAAAATCTTTAAAAAAAAAAAAAGAGAACTCCGCCTATCCTGGCTGAACACTGAAAAAAAAAAGAAGTGCAGGGCTGGGGAGGGAAACACTATTTGCCTTGGGACCTATACCCCACTCCTGATTTGAATTAAATAATTACACAAATAATACTAACCACCACCACCACCACCATCTATATTTGCCATGGACTCGGAAACAGTAGTAATAATGATAGCATCATAGCAATGATCATAGCAAAGACCACCCTCCTGGCGGTACCCTCTGTGATGTGTATTCACTCTTCTAATCCTTCCCCCATCTGTCATGAGCTGACTGAGGTCCTCCCCCTCCAAACACAGGTCCACTTGGAATCTCAGACTGTGATCTACTTAGAGTAAGGGTCTCTACAGGCCAAATTAAGGTAAAGCTCTCAGGATGAGGTCATCCCCGATGACTGTGGGCTCTCCATTCAGTGATGAGGTTCTTGTGAGAGAGAGAAAAGGAGAAGATACCAGACAGACGAGGGAGAAGGCCGTGTGAGATGGAGGCAGGGACTGAAGTCATGCAGCCCAAGCCAAGGGGAAAGGCAAGGACGGATTCCCCTCGGAGCTTCCACAAAGAGTCAACCCTGCCAGTGCTTTGATCTGGGGCTTCTGGCCTCCAGAGCAGTGAGAGAATATGTTTCTGTTGTTTTAACCCATCCAGTTTGCAATAGTTTGCTATGGCCTACCTAGGACACAAATATAGAATCGTTTGAGGCAGACCATTTTACAGAGGGGGAAATGGTAACCCGGGGAGATGAAGTGATGTGCCCACGTGGCCCAATGCCTCGGTTACTGTTCACAGCTACTGTTATAGCTTCCTAGAGGAAAAACCAACCGAGCCATCAGGCACCCCCACGAATGCTAGTTATGATTGACAGCCACGGTACAGGACTTCTCAGAGCCTTTACCAAGCGCATGTTCATTGTGAGGCTTCATGAGAGGATGTGGCTATTTTACCAACCTCGGTGCTATGTGAGATGAACAGGACCCCCATCATGGTCCAAAAAAGCACATTTGCAACCTTCTAGAAGTTGTCTTTTTACAACTCAGATAGGGGCATCCCTGGGCCTATTGTCAGGAGGAAGCTCTGTGACTGTGACTGCCCACTTAGGAGGTGGACGCTGGGAAACAAATGCCTTGGCCCCCGCCCCCTCCATGCAGAGCAGCCCCCACCCAGGGAGGCAGCACCAGGAGCCCTGACCAACCGCCTAGCAGCTGCTGAGTGAGAGAAGCTAGACTGCGCCTGGAGAGCTGTATGACAGGCTCCCTGACACCATGGAGTCGGCAGGAGCTGATTCTACTCAGATGTGCCTGAAGCCCAAGGCCGCCCTGGGTCTGTGAGTCATCAGGGCTGCTGCAGAATCAGCTCACTCGTGCGACGCCTGCCCTGGAAACCTGATTACCCAGGGAACTGCTGAGTGGGCGCCCTTGGAGTCTCTGAATGCAGGAACTTTCTGAATAATTTAGAGGAAATGGCTGAAGAGAGAAGCATTACAAGAGGGGCTCCTGAGAAGGAGCTCTACTGACATGAATGAATTCGTGCCTTCTGGAGATTTCAGAATGTCAGCGATACGACTTGGGCCCCCACACCCCAGAGAGAAGGGCTATCTGTTTTGCACACCCTGGGGTCTGGTGCTCCTGTCCCAGTGCTCCCAGCGCTGGAAGGACAAGGACTCCTCAAAGAGAAGTGCAGGACACAGCTGATCCCAATGAGCACCCCACACACCATCCCCTGGTCAGCCGGTCCTGGTCTCACACCCTCCACCACGGCCACCCTGTCCCCGCTGCGGTGGCTTCTGCCCCACCTCCACTTGCCCTCTAGCCTTTGTTCCTTTGGCTGCACAGTGGGTCCTCTGAAACCTAAATACCTTTGTTCATGTCATTCCCCTACTCAAAACCTCCTAGCAGCTTCCCACATACTCCATATAAAGCCCAAATCTCCACCATGGTCTCCTCTTCTGTCCCTCCCTGGCTTCTTCTGCTACAGACTCAGTGGCCTCCTGTGGTTTCAAAACATACCAAGCACATGTCTGCCCCAGGGCCTTTGCCCTTGCTGTGTTCTCTGCTCTAGATGGTGCTCCCTGGGTATCTGCATCACTCACACTCTATCCCACCCAAGTCCCTGCTCCTAGCTCAGTGTTAGCAGGAAGACATCCTGAGCCACTACCATGCCTCTCTGTCCATCCCCTTCCCTGACCTTCTCTTCCTGCACAGCACCTGTCACCACCTGTCGTGTCCACTGTATTTACATGCAATCATCTCTTTCCTACTGGAATGTGACTCTGGGTGGCAGAATTGTATTTTGTCCATCACCATGTCCCCAGGGCACCAGGTGATGCTCTGTACAACTGTGCTGGTGGAAGTGGACAGAGTGTCACCAACTCTGGTGGCTCTCAGAGTCTGCTCTCAGCCTGTTGTCCTCACACCAGAAGCACCTGTGTCTTCCATGTGCGACTCCCCACCTCCCATGCCAAGTGCTTCATGGCTATGAGCTTAGCCCTACAGGTGAGAAAAGTCAGTCTCAGAGAAGTCAGGTCCTGAGTCCTGGGTCACGCAGCTGGGAAGAGACAGAGATGAGACTTGAGCCCTGGTCTGTCTGACCAACACCCAGAGATTCACACAGTACAAGCTCTGCCAGCTCTGGACTGTAGAGAGTTGTGGAGTGTAGATAATCGTGCAAGTGTTCGGTGTACAAAAAACACAGTCCCATCCTTCTAGAACCTTCCCTGTCATAAATCAAATGGGGGCAATAACCCCCCTCCCAGAGTTATGAGAGACCCAGAACCTCATGGGGCTGGGAGTATGGCACCGGCGCACGGTGTGCCCTTCTGGAGCACCCGAGATGGCGCCCAGAGCCAGTCAGGCAGGGCCAAGCCTGTGGAGACCTGCAGACTCGACCTGACTCTGCCGCTGCTCCCAGCCCTGTCCGAACCTTCTACTTCCCAGCTCCTCACTGGGACACTCAGCTCTTCCCGTGTGGTTCCTCCCTCCTCCTCTCTCCTCTCATGGCTCCTCCCGGACCTGCCCTCCAAGGCCCTGGCCAGCCCGGCCCGGAACAGGTGCTCAGGTCTTCGGGTCCACCCACAGCCTCTCTGCCTGGTGCCCACCGCCTGTCAAAGTGCGCCCCGCGGCCTCCTGGTTTCACGGGGAGAACGGAAGTTTCACGGGGAGCCAGGAAAGCCGTTCCCAGCCTCAAGCCTGAGCGGGCGAGCTCGTGGCTCCTAGGACCAGGGGACACCTGGGAGCTTCTGGCCGAGGACTGTGGCCCCCACCAGCGAGCGGCCTCATGGACAGGAAGCAGAGGAACAAATACGCTGACCTTTTCTCTTCCCACCCCCTTACCTGCCGCTGGTGCCTCCCGCTGGTCACCACTGTCAGAGGCCAGCCAGGAGGAGGACCCAGCAGAGGCAGCCGGGGAAGGCGAAGGCGGTCGGCGGTGCAGGGAGAGGGGCGGACGGTGGTGCAGGGACAGGGGCTGGAGGGGGCCCACCGAGAGAACCGGGGGTGGGGCTCCTCCCTGCTCTGCTGCGACTCCATCCCCTCCCCATCGCGGCTGGCACATTCGGCCACCCTCCCAGTGTGCCCTCAAATGCTACAGCTTTCATGAAGACTTCTGTGTCCCCTCGGTGGGACTGACACGCCGCCCTCCCCTCTGCTAGACCTCTCGTGACATCTTGTCGTCTGCCACGTCTGACATCACGCAGCAGGTGAGGGCGCCTGGGGGACGGGCCCCACCACGGCCCCAGCTGGCCCAGGGCCGAGCACACACAATGGCCGTGCCCGTGACCCCACTCGGGGAAGCGCATGCCCTCATGCCCACTTCCTCTTCATGCGCCAATAAAGGAAAACCAACCCAAGGCGAAAAGCAAGGCCTATTTCTTCAGAGCTTGCCTTCGCAAGGGGGGCAGCCGCTAGCCGCAGCATTCGGGCAGAGCCTCTGAGGCAGGCAGAGGAGCAGAAAAGCTTCAGTGTGGTCGAGGGAAGGCCTCAGCGGTGCCCCGAGTGGGGGCTACGGGTGCACCCACTAGAAGCAGGACGCCCCCGGTGACTGGCAATGTAGCTGGCTTTCTCTGCTTGGCCCCGAGTTGGAAGGAGGGGCACAAATGAGGGAAGCTGTCAGTTTATTAATCGGGTCTTGGGTGCTCTGGGCCCACTGTGGCTTGGCTTCCCGGCTGGTCACTGTGGCAACTGGACCGGCGTCCCGGGCTCGCTGCTGGAGGTCGTGGGTCACACATCTGTGTTCACACGCGGTCTGGCCATTGTTTATGCTGCCTTTCACCGACTATCCAACCCACGTCCCCGAGTCTGGCCCCAATCCCACTCCTGCTTGATTCTCCACAACACCTCGGGCCGGTCTAATGCTGGGTCTCCTCGTCTGTACAGTAGGGGCAGTAAACACCCCCTGCCCTGCCCTGTGGGGCTGAGCACCAACACAGGCAGAGTCCTGACGGGGGCAGGGCAGTCTGCCCACGCAGTCCCTGATAATGCCCTGTGCACCTGTGTGCTCACAGAGGGAGGGAAGGTGGTGCATGAATGGGGGACAGGGGGACCCAGCTAAACAGGGGCAGCGCGCAGGGTGGTTCGTCTGTGTCTGGGAGTCTGACCTACTGGCGGAGAGATGCTTACTGCATCTTTGTAAGCGTCCTCTGTGAAGCTGGGGCGAAAAACCCGTGCCCAGCGCAGAGCCGATGGGAACGTTAAAGGCTATTGTGTGAAATCAGAACCAAGTGCACCGACGGGGAGCTCACTTCTGGGACTCCTATCGCCTGTGCAGTCTGGTCCCCTCACGTGGTTAGAAAGGGCCTCGTGAGTGCGAGCTGGCAGAGAAGAGGGAACACTGCCCAGGGAGGCAGGAAGGACAGCAGGATTTTAGCCACACAGAGCCTGTGGCCTTCCAAAGATGGAAGGAAACTGACACTCCCCAGTGGGCTAGTGGTTAGAATTCCACACTCTCTCCAAGGATGGAAGGGAAGACTGAGGAGGAGAGTCTGGCCCTGTGCTCAGTGCTGGGGATTCTAGAACCAAAAGAGCAGAGACCTAACCAGGAGGAGCTTACTGCAGAGAAAGGCACTGGGACCCACTTCTCTCCAGTTCTCAGATGACCTCTATTGCCTGTGGACCATTCTCTCCAGCTGGAAAGCTTTCAGGAACTCTTTTGGCTATTGTAAACCAAAAGCATCCACACTTTCTTGTTAAAAAAAAAAATCCCATGGGGACTGCAGCACCTTTATGGTGCTTTATTAGCACATCTTGTGTCCTAATTTAACAGCGGACAGAAAAAGTTTAAAGGGCAGACCAAGAAATGCCTGAATCCAAAGAGAACCACGAAAACCCCACTGAACCATTACCATGGCAACTCAAGTTTCTAAAATTAACTGGAAGAAGGGGGAGGGGGAAAATCCATGCTGCCGGCCTGCCCCGCATCAGATGGACCCCCAAGCCTGAGGAAAATCAGGGACCCACCTGCCAGGAGGGAGCTAGGACTCCAGAACCCCCCAGGGACAGGAGACAAGCACCAGAAGATTAGGTGCAAAATGAGAGAGAGAGGAGAGGAAAAAGACACGAGAAAGTTGTCAAACTGAAGACCGAAGGAAGCAGACATCTTCCTGGGAATTCCTTATTCTAAGCGACCAAAGGGGTTTTGGCCCCCCACCCCCGGCCCCTCATTTATGCCTACTCTTGGGCATAGGGGACAGGGAAGCATCCTGGAAAGGCCCTGCATTTTCAGCACGTGCTGCTGAGAAAGCCAGCTGTTGCCAGGGGCCCCTAATTTACAAGCTACTCCTGGCAAGGAGGACGTCCTGGCTTGGTGGAAACTGCCTGTGATCCCGGAGCTCTCTGGGGCCTGCTAAGGACCTCTGCCCACCCCCAGAGCTTGATCTTGGCCTCTGATGAGGGAGGGTACCAACGATAACCCGGGGAGCGAGCTGGCGTAGGGCCTTTGCTGAGAAACAGGCACAGGGCAGTTACAGAACTCGTTGGGGACTCAGGAACTTAATTGGCTGCTTAAGATAGAAAAGGGCATTTTTTATTAGGAACTCAGATTGCTACCAAAACGCAGTGATGAGGGTAATTGGAGCGAGGGCCTGGGTGGCCTTTTTAGAACTCTGTTCAATTGTGTCATGGCTTTAAAAAATGTCAGCAGAGGAGCACAGTGGAAGCCAAGGGGAGGGGCAGACGGTAATCTCGTGCTTTGGTGCTTCTACTGCAGACCACAGAAAGCGAAAGCCGGTGGGAGCCAGCTGGGGGCGTGGGACTTGGTGATGAGCTCAAGGATTGGGATCCATCTTCTAATCATTCCAACCATCAAAGGGGACACCTCCGGGGCATTCTCCCTCCAGTGCACAAAGGGCAACCCAGGCTCCCCCAGGAGAGAACAGAGGTCACTCCTGCACGTGGGTGCCTGCTTCCGAAGGATGCCCTGGCCTCCTGGAATCTGCTGAATCGGAAGGGCCGCGCAGAATTACTCTTTCTACTGGTTACCGTAGCTCAACCTGGAGTGTTTGGTGGAAGCGGCAAAATTAAATGCTTAGCAGACATTCTTTGAACTTGATGGTCAGTTGGTTTCTGGTCTGGTAATACGGCGGGCTGCAAGGCACTGGTCTGTGGGGTCTGCAGCGTTAGCGGCCCAGCCCCAGGGGAATCCTGCTAACTCAAGTGGGATGCGGGGGTGGGGGAGGTGATGATTTGATGAGTTTTTGAGACCCGTGTAATCGTACACAAACAGCACTGCAGGGAGAGGCTCACCTTAAAAGCCAGGGGAAGGGAAAATCAACCTCAGGCGTGCCAGCGTGGAGGCAAATAAAATCTCATTACTGGGAGCTGAGAAAACAAACAGCATCAATATCACTATGACCCCCAGGGGCATCCCGGCCACCCTAGAGTCGGACGTCCCAGCTGGGTCCTGCTTTTCCTTTTCCATTCACGACCAACTCGTGTCCAAGGCAACAGTGGTCCCAGATTCTGGGACAAGTTACCACGATCTGTTTCATGGATTCCTATATGACCCTCCTAGTTGGCTTCCCACTGTCCAGTCTTGTTCCTCTCCATTTTCCAGGCGGCACGCAGACAGCTTTTTAGGAAGTAAATAAGATGGTTGCTTTGTCCTCGAAATCCAACTTCCTAACAGTGGCCTCCAGAGGCCTCTCGGATCTGGCCTTTCACGCTTGGACACCCTGACTAGAGCCATTTGCCTTCTGGCACCGTATGCTCTAGCCTGGGGATCAGGGAAGCCTGGCCTGCTGCCTGTTTCTAGAAATAAGGTTTTTTACGTATAGTTTCCAACTGCGTTTACGCTACTGAGGCTGAGCTGCGTACTTCTGACGACAGGCTCTAGGGCGCACAAGGCCCCAAACACGGACGGCCTGGTGCACACGGGTCTGATTCTGATCGCTTGAGCAGCCCGACATGTAATGAGCGATGAGCTGAGAGGGACATCAGTCGCCTTCCTCCAGGGCATGGTCTCTGTCTGGGATGTCACTCCACTATCCCAAACGCAGCAGTCGTGAACGGCTCATAGAACCGCACAGAAAGGAGACGGAGAAATGGGGACATCAGGGAAGAAATCGAGCACACCCCTTCCTGCCATGCCTCCCCTGGCTCTGGCTTCAGGTTGTCCGTAAAAGCTGGTGACAGAGACTGCCCAGAGGACGTGACAGACTTGGCATCAAGCCAGGATACGAAATACCCGAATGGTTAATAATCTGCTTGCTCTGTGCAGCCATTACCTCCCCGTGTGGCTGCTCAGTCCCGTCTGACTCGGCAACCCTGTCTTCGGAGAGGCACTGGGAGGTCTCCTGCTTCCCCACTTCCTGAGAGGAAGGCTGGTGCAGGTTTTACTGTTCTCCAAGACAGGGTGCTGGAAGGTCCGTTCTAACGCCAGAGGGTCCCCTGGGTACTGGGTCACCGAACCTGGCTGTTCCAGAAGAGATGACTAACTGTGGGGTTGGAGGCAGTGAAGGACTCCGTTACCTGCTTGATTCTTTAAAGAGGAGACAATCACCATGTATCCCTAGGGCTATTTTCAAACCCATGTGTCCCTGTCAAAAGCTCTCCAGACACCGAAGACAGGCCAGAGAGCTCAGGCAAGCATTTATTTTTAATTTTTAATTATTTTTTTATAAACATATAATGTCTTTTTATCCCCAGGGATACAGGTCTGTGAATCGCCAGGTTTACACACTTCACAGCACTAACCATAGCACATACCCTCCCCAATGTCCATTAGCCGGCCCCCCTCTCCTGATCCCCCTCCCCCCAGCACCCCTCAGTTTGTTTTGTGAGATTAAGAGTCACTTATGGTTTGTCTCCCTCCCGATCCCATCTTGTTTCTTTTCTTCTTTTTCTGCCCCCCTAGTTCCCCATGTTGCATCTCCACTTCCTCATATCAGGGAGATCATATGATAGTTGTCTTTCTCCGATTGACTTATTTCACTAAGCATGATACCCTCTAGCTCCATCCACGTCGTCGCAAATGGAAAGATTTCATTTCTTTTGATGGCTGCATAGTATTCCATCGTGTATATATACTCAGGCAAGCATTTTTTAAACACTAATGGGGCTGTGTTAAAACCAGCAAGTGAAGAACTCAAAGCCTCCTGTCACTGACAGAGGGCCCAAGCCGGCCTCCTCAGGGAGAGAAACAAGACGATGGATGTGATGAGTCCCATGCCAGGCCAACACCAAGAGCAATGTGTGTATCCATTAACCATTTACTGACCATCCACTGGGGGGCAGCAAGGATGCTGGGACATTCCGGGTCACTGCGATGGGGCTAGAGTTACTGGAGAATGGACAGGGAGAGCAGGGAATTTCAGAGCTCTCACGGCGGCTTAGATTTTTAAAAAAATTTATTTTCTGAGTCAGCGACAGATGCCTGGTTCAAAACTCAAAAGGTAAGGATCTGCAGAGAAAAGTAAAGCTGTTTCCCCTCGGGTACCATTGTATTTCACGTGGTCTTCCAGAATTAGTCTGGGCATATATTAGCAAATACCTATTACTTTCAGTACACATTTTATGTATCTATTATTTTTACTCAAAGTTTTTATTTCACCTAATGACACACATCAATACACTAATTTTTTTTTAAACCAAGTACCATTTTGCCTTTTTAATAAATACCTATACAGCACTTAGTATAGGCTAGGCTCTCCTTTAAAAAAAAAAAAGACAAAAAAACCCAAACTTATTTTGAGGTAGATCTGGATTTACAGGAGAGTTGCAAGAATAGAACAGAGACTTCCCATACACCCCTCCATCCAGCTTTCCCCAGCATTAACTAACCTTACCTAACCGTAGAATGATGGTGAAAACGAAGAGATGATTTTGGTTTAATTATATTCACTAAATTCTAGGATTTTTTTTTTCAGACTTTTCCGGTTCTCCACCGATGTCCTCCTTCTGTCCTACCCCCCACTCCAAAGCACTGGCTTCTTCTACGCTGTGACAGCTTCTCAGGTCTTTCCTGACCTTGACCCTTTGGAGGAGACAGAGAGGTTATTCTGGAGAATGTCCCTCCCTCCACGTGGGCTTCCCTGACAGAGTTTCATGATCAAAGAGAAGACGTGTTCTTGGGAAGACTGTCACAGAGGGGCTGTGCCTTCTCCATGTGTCCTACCAGAGGACGGCTAACCAGTGTTGACAGCCACGGTCATCTGATTCATGGAAGATGGCATCCGCCCAGACTGTTCCTTATCAAGTGATTTTTCCTTCTGGAGTTAATACAGTCTTGGAGGAGATCTTTGACACTATGGAATTATCCTGTTTCGGCTCCGACTTCAGACTTTCCCCCACTGATGTTAGCATTCATCGGGATCTTCCCTGCAGCCATTGTTACGACTCTGCTGCTCTAATGGGGTTTCTCAAGCTCCCTCGTGCCTTCTACATCCCTTACCTGGATGGAATTTAGCAGGAAGGAAGAGCTGCCCCTTACTCCCATTTATTTATTTGGTTACTTACTGACATCAGGCAGACTCATGAATATTTATTTTACTCTCCGAGCTATTATCCAATACTATTACTATTTAATTTGTTACCTAGGTTGTTCCAACTCTTGGCCATAGGGTGCTTCTCCAGGCTGGCTCAGCTCCTGTAACCTTTCAACACACCCCTATGATTCTGTTTCTTTGTCTGTCTCAGGGACTACTAGTTTACATTCTGGCAGAAAATACTTAAGACTCAGACCTGGAATCAATACTAACTCTTCTTTAATTCTTTCTTTCTTTTTTTTTTTTTTTTTAAGATTTTTATTTGAAAGAGAGAACGCATGAGAGCCAGCATGAGCTGGGGCAGGGGAGAGGAAGAAGCAGGCTCCCAGCTGAGCAGGGAGCCTGATGTGGGACTCGATCCCAGGGTCCCCAGGTCATAACCTGAACCAAAGGCAGACACGTAACCGACTGAGCCACCCAGGCGCCCCGACTCTCTTTTCACAAGTAGCTGCATGGTGTGCTCCTTGTACAGATGTGCCACTGATCACGTAACCAGAACCCACGATGGGCACCTAAGGTCTACTTCCAATCTTTTCCTATTATCATCTTTGACAACAAAAAAAATCCTTGTGGATAGGTCATTTCGCAGTTCAGCAATTGTGAAAGTAAAACCTGAAGTCTTTACAAAGGCCCCTGAGGCCCTCTCTGACCTCAGGTCCTGTCACTCCTTCCCTTCCCAGCCAACATGGTGGGCAACTCCAAAGACGGCCCCTCTCTTTTCTGCTCCTGGGATTCAAGCTCCTGTGTGAACCCATTCCTATGAGTCAGACTGGACTTACTTTCTCGCTTCTATGAACAGAATATGGGAGAAATGACAAGCTGTCACTTCCAATGGAGCCTGTGGCTTCTGTGTTGTCTTAGGTGCTTGTTCTCTCTCTCTTTCACCTGCTCTGAGGACCATGATGGGAGTTGTGCTAGAAAAGTCTGGCAAGGACCTGTGCGAGGCCCTCCACCTGCCAGCCAGCCAGCAAGGCCCTCATCCCAGCAGCCCACCAGGAACTGCACCCTGCCAACAGCTACACGAGTGAGCTTGGCCGCTGCTCCCCCCCCACCACCTTCCGAGCCTTCAGATGAGACCACAGTCCCAGCCAACAGCATCACTGCGAGCTCTAAGGAGACAGAGCCAAAGCTACTCGTATACGAAGCGTTAAGTCAACTCACGTCTTAGGAACTGCTGAAAGTGGAGAGCAGTCTCACTACTCACAGAGCTACAGGAAAATCATGGCCTGTTGAGTGGCCTGTTTGTAACCATATGCTTGTTATAACCCAACTCCTATATCCTAGATGCCCTTCCTTCTTAGGACTGCCACTCTCCTGGCCTACTGTGTCCTTCCCCACATGTCCTCCCAGCCACATCCTTGCCAGCTTTCAAGACTCAGATGGCCCCTGAGCTACCTTCTCCCTGACTTCTCCCTCACCCCCCAGCACTCCAACCGGAAAGAACTTTTCTCTGCTACAACCTTCCACTGCCCCTCACTTGGTCCCCTGAAGGCCACTTCTTATTCTCTCCCTAGCTGTAGAGTGACTGACACAGCTGGTTTCCTACAAAGAACACCCTAAATTTCTCGAGGGTTGGATTCCCATTTCAGTCACGTTTATAACGTGTTCCTCTTGCTTCCAAGCACTAAGCTCAGGCTTACACACCTCTATTGGGTACTTCATAATACCTGCAGAACCAGTAAGTAATTATAAGCCTTAAATTCAGGGTTTAGAATCCACTTACAGTCACAATGCTTACCACACACAGTATTAGCCATTAGAAGCATGATTATCACCGCTCAGTATTCCATAAATGCATGTTCTCTTTTCTCAAGGATTTAGTCTTCTGGGCTCCCCACGGTTTTCCTCCCCAATTTTAGAACTTCCAAGTTTAGAGGAAATAAGAGATCGTTCCTGACCAAAAGTTGAGGACCTTGGGCTTTGTTCTGTTGTTTTGATGGACCAAGCGTCCCTTCTGGTGATGCCTTCACCTACAGCAACAAGGACGTGCTGGTGCCCACACCAGCCCCACATCCTCACTGGAGACTCAGGGCAGAGGCTAACCAAGTTCCCGTCAATTAATATTCTACTCGTCATTGCGGAGAGTTTGCTGACCCCCTATCATCCCAGCAAAGCTTTCTCGCAATAGTATCTATGTTCAGTTGCACTAATTGAACACACAAATGAGGGAGATAAAGAAGACTCAGCTAATTATGTTTTTTGGTTGGCTCCAGGAGGAAAACTCATCATCAGTCATGATTACAGACTCCCCTTGTGGTCTCCACAGTACAGACCCAGGCTCGGGCTGTTCTGAAGCTTGCCTGATGGCAGATAAACAAGCTCTTAACCCTTTCTCGCCCCACGCCAGACTTCTGAGGGAACAAGAGATGTTGCTGATTTTCCTGCTTCCTTCAGTCTAGAAGCTCTTTTAACCTGGAGTCTTAAGCTAAAGATGCTGTCATTTGTGGTATTTCCTTCATCATTGGTTCTCTTGGTGGATCAAAGATGAACACCATAGCAGGGGGCGGTAAAAAAAAAAAAAAATACAGGGTGAGCCCTGAGAGGCCTGTGACTGTCTTGACCCTTGAAAGTTACTTTTTAAGAAGGAGGAAGGAGAAAAAAAGGTGCTGAAGGAGAAGACCCTGGGCTTTCACTCTCTGCAGGGATGAGCTGCGGGCTTCCTTCAGCCTTTCACACTGATGGGAGTCAACTGTTGGGGGGCGGGCAGGGGGGTCCTGATAATGGTGGGACTCTCAGGAATGTCCCAGCCTGAGGAGACCAAGAAGGGACCATGGTTTTTGTCACCTTAACTTATCCTGAACTCGGTTTCGTTTGCATTAAGAATAAGGCAGATGCAAATCGATGGACCAAGTGAACATTGATCTTGAGCCCTGGGCAGAGCTTAGAATAGATAAATCTTGGTTCCAGAGAATTCTGGCCTCCTATTAATGAAGAGGATGAAGGAGCTAGGAGCCTGGGGGAAGGAGCGGGTGGGGGTGTACAGGGGCAGGTGGTCTGAGCCTGGGGCTGGTAGCTCTCAGCAGACTTCTACAAAGTCGGTGTGACCTAATGACCCGATCAGGAGGCTGGTAGGAGGCGCACATGCCGAAGGGTGGAACACTACTTCGGGAAAGCTCTGTAAACTGTAAGAACCAAAGAAAAACTGAAATCATTAACAGAGAAACTCTGATGATAATAAGAAACCCCCAAATGCCCAGAGGAGAGAGCAAGCCCATGAATGCAGCCCCACTGCCTACCCTGGGAGGGGTGAGCGAGCAGGGGGTGGAGGACAGGGCCTTTGCCACGGTGGCCACCCACTGGCTCGCTTTGCAGCTTTGGGCAAACTGCTTACTTTCTCTGTGCTTCCATTTCTCACCTCCTGATGCTGCCCCTGACCCGGCATGAAGACCCGGCTCCGACCTGATCAGTGCATTTATGATGGAGAGATACCCAGGAGGCCGTGCCCGGGGCCACCTGGTCTCCCTCTGACACGCACGCACTGTCACATGCTTCTGTCTCACTTCAGCGAGTCTGCCCATAAATACATTCAGCCCCAAATTGCTTTAATCACAGAATGAGGAAATTGCTTCACTTGGCAAAAGATTCTTCCCAGTTCGACTAATGGCAGTCTGGTATGAGCATGTGTGATGCGATTTTTTTTTTTAATTTTTTTTTTTTTTTTTTTTACTAAAGCCATCAAGCTTAATGAGAACTGGAAGAGGGCCATGGAATCAGCGTTCACAGGGGCCCAACCCGACCCTTCTGGTGAGCTGTAACTGCCTGCAGAAGTCACACACCATGCCAGATAGTCCCATTGACCCCCAAGAGACTGAGTGCTTCAAAGATCAAAAGTAGTCACTGACTAAGAGAGCTGGACCTAACAGAGAGGGGGAAAAGGCTGAGAGGTCTTTCTGTGGTTGTGTATTTGGAAATGGGAGCCTCGGAAAAAGTGCTGTGTGTTGAATAAAAGCAAGACCCTGTAATGACTGCAGTGAGACATACTCTATATTTCTCTTATTCTTTGCTGTGGAGATTCTAGAAAGTTCCTGATAAGCACCCAACTATCACCTCCTTTGCAAGCAGGGACTGCTTAGACTGCCAACCCTTAAGACTTTGGCTCTTGCCACCAGCATGCAAGATTGAAGATGGTCCTTGTAGGGCCATGTGTTCCTACCTGGTGAGCAGCTGCCCTTGGACATTAAAAAGGGACTGGGAAGATGATGCTCTGATGTCCAGTACAGACTCTAGCCTCTGGAGGCTGCCAGACCTGCATTTAAATCCTGGCTCTACCAATGACTAGCTTTGCAATCTTCGCAAGTCACGTAAACTCCTGAGCCTCAGTTTTCCTCATCTGCAGAATGGGCACAACAGCGGCCTTCTCCTGGGGTGTTTGAGAAGATCAGACTTGGTTATTATAAAGTACATAGCACAGTGGCTGGCAAACAGTCTGAGAGCTCAGCAGACATTTGCTGCTGCCCCTGGAACTACCCCCAATATTACTCTTCATGGTTTCTTGTTGGGGCCTTGCTTGACTGGCTGAGCTACCTCTGGTATGTCTGTCTGTAGCAGAAGGGCAACCTCAGAAAAACAAGCAAGTTGAATAAATTCTCCTTGCAGCCTCAAATGAGGACTACAAGAATTTCTTTCTTTCTTCCCGCTTGGACAAACATGAGAGTGATGAGTGGCAAACTACACGGGTCTTAGGGTCAGGAAGAACAGGGTTCAAGTATCGCTCTGCCATTAGGCAAGTGACCCTGGGCAAATTCCTTAAGTCTCAGATCTCGGTGGCTAGCCGGATGAGAGAGAATAATGCCCATTAAGGGCATGACCTGTTGAGTGGCCTGCAGTAACAGCTCAACCCAGGAGATCCTGTTCTTAACCGTATGCTTGTTATAATCCAACTCCTATAACCTGCGCTACAGAAAAGGATGCCCAATGAAGGGTTTTTGACACAGGCTACATTAAAACAAAGTGGCCTATGTGCCAGGGTTGAGCTATGCTTACTTGCATAGCTCAATGATAATCTAAGGTATTGTTCAGGCCACACCCTGGACAACAGTGCATCTCATGCCAAGGGTCCAAGAAAGCCAAAAGTCTACAGAATTAAGGGGAGAGTTGAGAAAAGACACCTGTGACTTTCTCCTTTACATTTCTGGGGGCTATTTGTTTGGGGAAGCTTTGCTAATATTTTGGGAGACTGAAACACAATGCAGGCTCCCCAAGCTAAGCTTGCTAAAAGTTTAATTAAATACAATTGCTTGCTGTGCGTTCCTTTCCCAAACAGCCTCATACATATTCATCATGGTAATTACGGTAGTGAAAAAAACCCACGACTAATTATTCCATGCTCCCCATTTTTCACATGCCTAGAATTTTTGCATAATTACTGTGGAAATTAATTGCAAGTTAGTTAATTTTATACTTTGTTCTTTCAAAACTTAATTGAAAATTAATTTAAAAGATACAAAAAAAATCTCACATCAAAACCAAAACACAACCCAACAACCACACAACAAAACCCCCAACACCAGCCATTATGGCAAACCTTGCTACTCAGACTTTTGATGTGTATTCAAAATGTGATGTGACTCCTTCTAACTCAAAGGCAGGGCTGTAGGCATCAAGCTCTAGTAAGAGGCCGGCCTCATAAATGTGCCTGGAGTCAGACCTCTGTTCTTCTACCACCTAGCAACAGAGATAAGATGGGTGGAGAGGCCTGCCAGTGGTCTGGTTATCTTCTGGCTCAGGGCTTATCGTTCTATGTCCCAACAGTAACTGCATCCCCAGGTCGAAGAGGGCCAGCACGTGGCTCCCATGATTAGCCCAGCCAGATTCCATCCTCAAATGTTTCCACCGATGACCACTTTCAGGACCCACTGCAATCCGCCACCCGGAACACTTCGCTTTCATGCTCAACAAAATGCACTATTTCTTTCTCCCCATTCTGTCACCACACTGGGCGATCACGAGCTTCCCTACTAGCCTAACTTCCTCCCACCCCATTCCTGTGCTCCGTTCCGTGTGGGACCCAACAGGAAACATTTACGGAGTGCCCACCCTGTCTTGCACTTCGGTCTTGGGCATACACGTGAGTTTCATTTCACTGCAGCACTTGACACAGTGCCTGACAATGTCACAGATAACCAACCAACCAATCAACCCACAGTGCTGGCAGTTCTTTATTCACCTCATACAGATGGACGACTCAAGGTGAAGCTGTGAGAGTGGGGAGGAAAGGAGAAGTGAAAACCAAGTCAAGACAGGTCTTTGTGGTACAAAGGAAGCTGGACCGGGTACTGTGAAAAGGCTGAGGCGAGCATATGCCGAGAGCTGCTGTCACCCCACCTGGATGGGACAGAAGCCATATATATGCTAACAGGGTCCTTGGCCAGAGAGCAGACATGTCCTCAACTGGGCCACAGAGGAAAAGAATGAATCAACCTGTCACGGAGTAGATGGGGAGGAGAGAGAGGTGGAAGTCAATTCACAGAGCACAGGGCCATTGATGGTTTTTCTGGCGTTTTTTGAGTCCATGAAAGTATCTCCTTTCAAAGTGACTCAGAGTGACCTGAGCCTTCAGCAATCTCAAGACAAACAATTCATCCTCCAAGAGACTAATAATGTTTGGGGTCTCTTAGGACCCCAGGAGCAAATTCCGCAATGGGAATTCTTCAGAATTCAGGATCCCAACATAGAAGAGGTACTTTAAGAAAGAAGGAAATGGGCATGGGTACAAATTCTTCCTCCACATGTTAAGCAGAGGCTTCCAGTCCAGAGAAGCCTTTAAATGCTGGCTGTAAACCCAAGTTATGTTTTCAGAGGGAGCCATAAAATTTCTGGGTACCATGTGCATGGGAGAATATCGCCCAGGGGGTCTGGAGGCTCTCTACAGGGGCCAGGGAGCAGCCGTGCAGACAGAAGGGAACCCATCACAGCTGTGGGACGAGAGCTGCAGGTGGATGTCAGGAAGGGCTGGCTCAGGCACAACCATTCTGCTTGGTGGGAAGGTGGGAGAGGGCCAGCGCAGGGTGGTTAGCAGCAAGGTCACTAGCTGGAGGGTCCAAGAGTGGCTCTCAGCGATCAGGAAGTCAGTCTTGACAAATGACCCAGAGAGGTGACCATGGTATGCTACTTGGTGAAAGAAAGCACTTGAGGGAAAAATACGTATTTTTAAAGAGCAGGATGGATGTCATTTCTGGGGATGAGGAAACATACATGCGTGTGAGTACTTCTATTCATTCATTAAAAAGATACGGATGGCTACCTAGTAAAATGTTAACAGTGGTTATCATGGGATGGATGAATTACCAGTGGTTTTTTGGGAATTTTCTTGTATTTTCTGAGTTATTTTGTAATGAATTAATGTTTTGCCTTCCTTTGATCTCAGGGTGATCATCCCCTCCTCAGAGAAGCCCTAGATGACCTTTCTGATTAGGACAAGTCTCCTCATTCGTGTTCCCCTGGAAGGAGTTACCTCCCCCTAGCATGGCCCACTCCACTGTTACAGCTCTACTCCAATCTTGTATGCAGGGTCTGCCTTGTCCAGGAAACTGTGACAGGGACCATGGGGCTTTTGTTTTGTTCTCGTGGACAGCTTTGTTCCCAGCATCTAGTGATAGTAATGATAACTAACAGTAATGACGACAACAACAACAGTAATAATACTCTCCACAATAGGCCATTGGCTCCTGCGTCTGTGCCCCAACAACTACACTGCACCAACCTTTTACGCAGCCCCTCACTTAGTGCACAGGGGTCCCTGACAAAGATCGCACGTTGCTTTTTAGAATTCTCAAAATGTTCTCTCTTTTCTTAGATGAATGGAAATTAAAAAAAAAAAAAAATCACTCCCCTGGGAATGAACCATCAGCACGAAAGAGGTTGTTTTGGCCAACCAGACTTTTCGGGAAAGAAATTTTATTTCAGACATTTGGGCATGGCTCGGGAAGAAAATGAGGTTCATTCATTATGACAAGTCCCAGTGTTTTTCACTTCCTTGAGTCCAGAACGGACGAGGGGGCAGACAAGGCCCAAAACCTTTTTCTTTCCACATTCTATAGCGGGGCTTCTGGACTCCAGTTCCCAATACTTGATAAAGTCAAAGGTTCTGGTTCCTTGTAAGTGGCTCATCAAAGGGAAAGACAAGCCTTCACCTAAAACCCTCCCAGGCTCACAGGAAGAGCCCCGACCCCAGATGGTGAGTTAGGGCCAAGGTTAAGATACGGCAAGTGCCTGGCATGTTGCGTGAGGGATTTGGGTAAAACCACGCAGGCATGGGGAATTACTGATTCCTCCCCCAAAAAGTAGGCTGTAGTGTTCCATTTGCATGGTCTTAGCAGAACATGACTGTCCGTGGAGTGAAAGGGCCCTCTGTGCCTTGTTAGCTAGAAACAGTTAACAGATTAGGACCGCGTGTACTGGCAGACAGACCAATTTTAAGTTGTTCACATGATGTGAGTTCCCCAGGGTAAAACCCAACACGCTGGCATCGTTCCAGGTGGAAGCAGGAGATAGAACTGGAAGAACCTGGGCTGCTCCATCCACTGCAGCCCAAGGAAGCAAGCGTTTCCTCTCAAGTTTATTGTTTTAGGATCAGCGTGTGTAAAGGTCAGCGCCACGCTGCATACCTACGAGATGGGGCCTCGCGTCATGACGACGGGGACGGCTGAACTCGCACCCTTCAGAGCCCACAGGGGTCACCCCACACCGACGAGCTGCGCTGCACACGGGATGCAAGCCTCTACGCCCTCCTCGCCTGATCATTTCAAAATCAAGAGTAAAAACCAGATACACTTTCCCCAGCTCCACTGTGTCTTAGAGTAAGGTAAGAACCCATGTGCTACCATTTCTACCATTCTTTGGCTCATGACAATAACACGAAATAACTCCGTGAAGCCAGATGTCTCCAGCTGCTGCCAGGGCTTAGAAACAGACCCAGCTACCAGCCGCTGTGAAACACAGCAGCAAACTGTCAGGACTTAATGAGGCCGGCTTTCTGGATGGGGTATACTTTCTTCTTTTTTTGGTGGTGGAAGGATGGATATTTTGGCAAAAGGCTGGGATGGACTAGGACCGTGGCAAAATTATGTCTTTGATTCAGGGGATGTCTGCCTATACCCGTGGTGCAGTGACTTCCCCTTCTTTGCTCAATGACCCTGAACTTGAGCAGGTATAGACCTGAAGTGTCCGCATTTTATGCACAAATGGGGAATGAGTAGTGGTGTTTCTCTGGCTCTCCTGTCCTTCCTGTCAAACCCACTATATGCACTGCCTTATTCAGCATCTTGGGTGACCGAGTCCCAGAGGGACTTAGCACGTATTTTCCGCCAGGGAACAGTGACTGAGATCTCGCCATAGAGAAGCATACCCAGGCACTCATCTGATGTATCACGGGGACGGTTTTCCGCCCTTTTATCTGGCTTTCAGAATTATTAGCCGTTTGCTCCCTTTTAAAAAATGTTCAAAACATATTCAGCTGTTTTTCCCATACTCTGAACGTCAGCGGTGAAAAGCCACTTGTATGTTCAAAAGGGATTAGACGGTGGGACTTCAGAGGCTGACAATAGTGGACCAGCTGCAGCCACATACGCGGCCAACCCCAGGGGCCCAGCTGGAGCCAGCCCAAGACTATAAACAGCAGTGGGGTGTGACTGCAGTGGTGATCCTTACCGGTGCTTCGGGTCCATGACACAAGCTCTCAGGGACTAATGTGTGACGTAAACAACCATCTGTCCTATGGTTCTTACAGGAAAACACAAAACCTTCCTTATGGGTGCAACATCCTTCCATTCCCACCACCATTCATCTTCACCCTAAATGCTATTACAGTGGTGGCAAGGAGGAGGAGGTTGGTGGTGACGATGAGGAAACCTTACCACGGCTTCCCACATGCCAACATCTTAATGAGACATTCTTCACGGGTTCCCTGCCTCACTTCCTCTTTGTAATAATCCCAGAATATAAGTACGGTTGCTCATCACTCCCATTTTAAAGATGGTAAGACTGAGGTACAGAGAGTTTTAGGAACTTGCCCAAGGTGGCCAGGAGGTGATGCAAGCCCCGGTGGGTGGGCGGTCTCCAGGGTCCCTTCTCAGGCCCTGCCGTAAACTGCCTGGCCCGCCCAACTGTCAGATCGGAGCAGGCAGATTATCACTACGTTGTTTGTAAACACCATAGTGCTTGGTTGATTATTGCTACGTTGTTGTAAACACAACAGTGCTTGGTGCGCAGCGGGTCGCAACAGATATTGCATTTGTTGAGTAAACACATAAATGAGTGGGTGAGTCGAAGAAGACAGAACTTTAGAGGACTGGGGTCCCTGAGTATTGGTCAGAACTTCCGACGGGATACAACTTTCTTTTTCGCGTGTCCTCACTGGGTGGAGGAACAGTGGAGTCTCTAGGTAGCTGGGTTTGTTCCTGGTTTCTGGCAAAGGCTGTGGGTCAGGGAGGGAACTGCGAACCCCTGCAGAACGGGGCTGTATCTCATCACCAAGACTCCAAGGGCCTGGCAGAGAGCTGTACACCCATCAAGAGGCTTTCAAACAGGCAGCTCCATGTGTGAAGACGGGGGATAGACTTCTGGAGGACATGGCAGTTATTAGGGGGTTGACCAATGTTCCTAAACTCCTCTCCTTCCAGATACACAGTAGGATCAGACCTCTCCGTAACCTTAAACATGAGACTTGCTCAGGGAATTTGCTTTGCTCAGTGCAGTGTGAGCGGTCTAGCTCCCTGGGTGACTAGAATGAGAAGGGCCTGCTCTAGCAATCCATAATGGGCACAAAGGGTGAACAAGAAGTCAACATCTATTGTTTTCAAGTGCTGGGCCTTGGGCCTATATGTTACTACAGCATTAGCTAGCACACACTGACTAATACATAGACGTAAGTTACAGGAACAGAACACTCAGGTCCTGCGCCTAAGAAGCTTGTATTGTATCAAAGCAACAAAGCACGCACATATGAAACAATGGAGAGAAGATGCCAGGTGTGATATTAGGGGATTTATGTGGCTATTTTGTAATGTCCTCACCTACTTCACCTCTCAAGGTCCTCATCTGGAAGTTGGGAAATAGGGACACTAGTCCCAGCTTAAAAATTTTCATTTTGCAAGTGAGGACACTATGAGGTAAAATTACGTTCCCAAGGTCTCTCAGCTGGTCTGTAGCACGACTAAGATCAGAACCCAAACCTGTCAGACTTCAAAGCCTCGTGTTCCTTCCCACCGTGCTCAGTGGGACGTTGGCCCCAAACTGCATGAGACCAGTGCTGGTGACAGCCGGGAGCACTGCCGAGCCAAGGTGACCAGAAGTGACCAGAGCAGCCTTTCTGGTGGGAGTGAGTTTCCAATCAACTCCTAAAATAAGTGATGTTCTTAAGAGGGAAGCTGGGGAGGGTGCGTGATGGCACGCAGCCCGTGGAGGTGGTAGACTCGTGCACGAGGAGTAAGGTGACCATCTGGACAGAGAGGAGGCAGAGCAGGAGAGTGGGGAGGGAGGCAGCTGTGGGAAGCTTTAAATAACAGGCTGGGGTGCTGTGATTTTATAACGACAGTGGGCAGGAAGTGATAAAACCAGTGTTTCTGAAAAATTGTTCCAGCAACTGTGTGGAGGATAAGCTGTAGCAGACACGGGGAGAGAGACTCATGGCAGCCAGGCAGAAGGAAGGCAGGCCCGGGTGAGGACAGAGGCAGAGGACGAGGGAAGGAAGGAAGGAAGAATGAACTTCATGAACTGAGCTCTTACTAGTTGCCACGTATTAGGCCATGCACTTTGTCCACGTCAGCTCACAGAACGTTCACAAAAATCTCAGGAGACGCAGTAGTCCCCCATCTTACAGATAAGGAAACTGAGGCTCAGAGAGATTCAGTGACTTTCCCAATATGATACAGGTAATCGAATACTGAGTTAATAGCTAATAGTTAATAGCCAATACTGATTTAATAACTAATAGGTACTGTTCTAGGAACACATCAAACGTGCTATTTTATTCTACACCCTAAGTACTGTAGTTATACCCATTTTACAGAAGAGAAAACAGAGGTTCAGGGAAGTGAAGTAACTTAGTCTGAGCCACACCCAGCTGAGAAGCAGCAAGGTCAAGACTTGAATCCCATCTGGGTGGTTCCAAAGCTCTCGCTCTGAACCATTTTGCTCATGAGTGTTTGGCCCCGGTGGCTCCTGGCCTTGGCCGGGTGCCAGTCCACGAGCAGGCACAGGATTCCGTCTCAGAAAAAGAGTCTCCACTCTTCACCCCAGGATGATGACTCAGGTAACACACGCTGTGTCTGGAGTTTGTAAGGAACATGCCACAATCAGTGTGCCTTAACCAGGCTCACCTCAGAGGGCGGAACAAGAGAGAGTAAATCCCTACCCAACCCCGCAGACACAGGCCATGTGGTCTTCTGAAAACCGGGGCAGAATTTTAAGTTACCACACAAAGGCTCCTTGTGCTGCTTTGTGTGTGACCCAGACCTACTCAGAGGGCACCCTGGCCACCTCTTCCAGTTTGCGGTAGACCGACACGCTCAGAATTGGAGTTTTCAATAAACCACTCACCCTGCAGCTCTGCTGCACAGAAAAAAGTCAGGTCATGGGTTTCCATCACCAAGACGGACCTGGACTGGGAGATGTGGGGGGATGCAGTGTGGCTGGCGTCCGGGCCATCTGTGGCGAGGCCGTGGACCCCACGAAGGAGCTTCTTCTCAGACAGCGGAGCTAGTAAGCGCAGGCATGGTTACAGACCAACTGTTCTTCGATTTCCATTTCTATTTTTATCAAAGGAACACAGGCACACAATGTAGAGTCGGAGAGTTGTGTGGGCTGTGATAAGGGAAACCGCGTTCTTTGACACTCCTGTCCCAGAAGCAATCGTGTCCCCCTATTTTCAGTTAGGTCTTCTCGGTCACCTCCTTACCTCTGCACAACATGCTGAGAGGAGTGCCTCCTGATTTTTCAGGGCTGGGAACTAGCTGCTGACTTGGCGTTCCAGAGGAGGAGGATTTACCCCTAGTTTATGGCCATACACTTTTCTGCCCAGCAAAAGTTTCTGTTTTTCCTAGAGTGAATACAGCCTTTCCCTGCCACTGTGTTCTACAGATTTCTCACCAACACAGACACAATGTTGTCCCCAAACATGTCTTCCCCAGCTTGGTCAATCTCCTCTCCATTCCAGTCCATTAGAGATACTCTCATTGTCTTCACAGAAATGTCTCCACTTGCGTGAGCCACGCCAGACTGCATGGGGGCTCCCGGACGCCATGCCGCCACCTGACGGATGTCCTTCAGGGCATCCTGGATGGCTTCGTCCAGACTCACTCAAGATGGATCCCGATTTCCCCTGTCCTGTGTCTTCCTTGGTCTTGCTTTACTCTCTTTGTTTTGGTAGAGCATATTCATTCATAGTTTTCTGGAAGGGCTATCTGGAATTCTCTTTCTTGTCACTTCTGAAAATGTCTTGATGGTGCAGAATCTGAAGTTAATTTGCTCTAGAAGTGCTGACTGACATGCAGTGTTATTAGGAAGTCCAACGGCAGGGGCGCCTGGGTGGCTCACTGGGTTAAAGCCTCTGCCTTCGGCTCAGGTCATGATCTCAGGGTCCTGGGATCGAGCCCTGCATCGGGCTCTCTGCTCAGCAGGGAGCCTGCTTCCTCCTCTCTCTCTGCCTGTCTCTCTGCCTACTTGTGATCTCTGTCGGTCAAATAAATAAATAAAATCTTAAAAAAAAAAAAGAAGTCCAACGGCATTTTGATTCTTGAACCTTTGTATCAAACCTGGGTTTATTCATGTATTTCTTTATCTTTGGATATTCTCCCTGTAAACTTGTAGGATCTTCTTTGGCCCAATGTTCTGAAATCTCATACTGGGGTCCTGGTATGGTTTATCCTCATTGATGGATCTGACCATTTGGGTGGGTCCCTTCTTATCTGGAAACTCTGTCCCTGGTTCATGGGGAATTTCCTGTAATGTTTCTTCTCTCCTCTCTGGAAGTCCTATTATGTGGGTGTAAATCTACCATGTCCTTCATTTTTTTTTAACCTTTTCAACCTTATTTTGTATTTCTGTTTTTGTACTTCCTAGGATATATCCTTTTATTTATGTCAAAACCTTTTCATATTTTAAATTTCTGGGTTCTTTCCTGTTGGGTCCTTTAAAAAAGGAGAGGGGGTATCCTATTTTTATTTCAAGAAAGCAAGATCTTCAGCTATCTTTTAGGTATTGTTTTGTTGTTGTTGTTATTGTTTTCTGGTTTTTGTTTTTCGTTTTCTTCATTTAGCCTGTTTCCTGTAAGGTACTTCTCCCTCCTCTTGTCTTCTCTATCTCCATGTGTGCATGTGTGTTGTGTCTTTCATATTCAGGGCTTTCCCCAGGTGGTGGGTGGTTCTCGGCCACTCTAAGGCCTGTCTTACAAAAAGCTCACGGCTGAGGTTTGTTGACTGCAGGCTTCACCATATGATGGTTCCATTGGGCCGCCTCATTGGGGGATTTCCAGTCCCTTAAAAAGGTGAGATTCCTCCAGAGAATCTAAACTCCTGACTGGAAGGAACTGGCTGACTATTCTGGGAAACGGCCTGAGGAAAAAGATGAGTGGTTTCAACAATCACTATGGCAACTGGTACTAAATCCATGTTCAGAAAGGAACCTCTATCCTCAACCAGGTGCTTGACACCTGGTGTTCCAGAGACCCTGTGCTTTGGCCACGCCAGAGAATAAGCTCTCAGCTGCTGTCTGGGTGGGGGAGGGGCAGTCGCCGGGCTGAGTCATGCAGGGAGAGGACCCACAAGGGAAACCGATCTTCCTGTTCTGAGCCCCACTGTCACCCCTCCTGCTAGGGCTAGGACTATCTAGCTAGGGCTATCTCAGGCTGCCCATCCTCAGACCTTCTGGAAGTGAATTCGGCGGCTACTTGGTTCTCCAGTATGCCAGGGAGGACTGCGTTTTCTGAGCCCACCGAGTCAGTTTCTGCTCATGCATCTCTGCTCCAACTTCCACATTTTTACTGCTATTGCTGTTTCTTCTCCTCTTCTCTGTCCTTGTGAGTTTCCCCCATAAAATACCATTCGAGCGGATTTTCAGGAGGAAGCAGAGGTAAACGTGTGTGTGTGTGTGTCCGGGCTGCCATTTCAAACCAGAAGTCTTGAAGGTGGGTCATCCTAGCATGTCCTCCTGAACCCCAACTGTCTAAGACACCTGGGTTTGCAGGAAAGTGCTGCTACCCGGACTCAGGTGTCTGTGTGGTGGAGGGAAGTCTCTTCCCGGCGTGGTGCTCTTTTCAGTATGGAAAGAACATGGGGCCAGGAGTAGGAAAGGAAAGATGAATCCCAGCTCTGATATCTACTCGTGGTTATCCTTGGTCTCACCGGGGGGCTCAGGATAACAACCCCAAACCTATTTACCTTCAGGGTTCTAAGTGGGATCAAGTAGGATAATGTATTTGAAAGCACTTCAGAAAGCAGAAAGTACTACAGAAACACATGGGTTTCCTATTACTTAAAGACGCACTGTCATCTTCCGAAATTCAGTGTAGTATTATCTTGGCCTATCACACTGGAGGGGAGAGAGGTTGGTCTCCAGTCATTTTACAAATCACCCTGAGATGTTCAAAAGAATGTCCTCTAGTCACACAGACAATACGACACAGGATAGTGTTTCTCACTCCACCAACACGGTCCAATCAACTGCCCAAGCTGGCCAGGCTCCACATTACCCAAAATGAACACTCCAGAATCCCAGGTTGTTTAACCTAAAGGGGATGAGTGAGATGGAACTCTCTTTGGGGGTCCATTCCATACTGGGTCTGCCTCTCAGGTAAACTACATATCCATCTTGCATCAGGTTAGAAATATAGAAAAAAAAAAACAGTGGCTAAGAATATCCCAACAATAGACATATTATAGCCATTGAGAAAAAGAGTGGGGAGGTAGCTCTGTTTGTGGTGATGTGAAAAGCTACCCACTATCTATTAAGTGATAAAAACAAGATGCAGAGCCATTTGAATGAGCCTATCTTTAGAGTGGAACAACAAAACCTGATATATGGATATGTATTGATCGACACACTCAACTATTTGTGTGATGAAGATACACACACACCGAGAAAGGGCCTGGTGGCATTCTCCCCAAACCACTGACTCTAGGTACTCATTTTCTACTTTATACACTTCTGAGTGATTGAGAATTTTTTTCATAACACGGATATAATATTTCTGATCTTTAAAAATATTAAATAAAAATTCAAAGAGTAACAAAGAAAAAATCTGGGAAGAAAGTAAAGGCAGTAAGAAGTCAGACGAAGATGTGTGGTGGAGAAAGGGCTAAGGGAGGCTCCAGGGTCGGCAGGAGTCGGGGTCAGGTCATGCACTTTTGCTAGAGACATACAACAGATGAACCTCCCCATAGCTGGTGACCACAAAAGGACCCTCCCCGGGCCATGACAACAACCTGCGCCTTCAGGCAAGTTCCACTACCAACTTAAGGGGAGGAAAACCTTATTTAAAAAAAAAAAGACTGTCATTTCTGTACCATGAAATGCACATATCTTGAGTCTACAATTCAATGATTTTTAAAAAATGCTTACACCCAGGCAATTCATGGGGAATTCATTTGTAATATAATCTAGTTGTACGTGGCTGGGTGGGGGGACCAAGCTCACTAGCCAGGATCAAACACAGGAATGGGATGACTTTCTTCACCCCAAAAGCCTGTGATGGGTCAGGGGCTATGGCTCGGTATGGAACTCAGACCCCATCCATCTCACTAATTCTGAGCAGCACCCGCCTGGTGGTGCTTTCCAGCCTTCTGTCTGCATTTCCCAAAGACTCCCTGATCCTAGATCCTCCTAATATGGGTGTCTCTTGGCTCAGCAACTCCTACGTCTCTTGGCAATGACCATGATAACCCCAGACCACATATGCAGTCAGTCTGGCAAGGGTGTACTGATTGGAAAAGATCCTTGGATGTGGACCAGCTCTCTCCAAGCCAGCTACCACTGTCAACTTCCTTTTTCAAAACGGGAGCTCTTAGCTCCCGTGAGTCACTGGCACGGGTGACTGTTTTATAGGCCTTGACAATATCTGCAGACTTTTTCTGGGCTCGCGTGATAATCATGATAGCTCCCATTTATTGAGTGCTTGCTATAGCCAAGCATTCTAGTCGAAGCAATTTACATGATTTATCTTTACAACACCACGAGATGGGTAGCATCATTATCTCCACTGTATAGATGATGAACTCAGGCACAGATGTGAGGAACTAGCCCAAGGTCACAGAATTAGTAAGTGTCAGGACCGGAACCCCATGAGGCTGTGCATTGTCTCACTGGGGAAGGACGGGCAGAACCAGGGTTGAAAACGTCATGTCCCACCTTCCTAGCTAACAGCTTTCTTTGCCAGACTCCGTGGCCCCTGTGTAATATATACAACTATGGAGTCCATCTTTCTTCTGAAAAGAGGTAAATATATAGTCATCTCTAGGTACTGCTAGGGCCACAGAGGGGTCTCTTAGCTCTGTCTAGACACAGAACCAACAGAGCATAATGCATAACAGTGTTTTACAGCCAGAGGTTTTTATCTTCTTGTCTCTCCTCTGAGGAGCTGGCTGATAAATCAGGCTTCCCAGGTGGAGAGGAATGTGTGTTTTCAAGAGTGACTTTCAGGAGCAGAGTGAAGGACAAGCACTAACGTGGCACAGTGAAGCATCCTTCAGAACCAGTGGCAATCTCACCTCAAGAGGCCAATTAATCCATTTGAGGGAATAATGAAGACGAGAGCAACGGAGCCCAGGTGCAGACTGTCTGCCCCATTTTCCATGACAAAAGCTGGAGCCCTCTCTCCCGGCCGCATTCATCAGTCTCTGAGGTGAACACGAGCTACCTGGTAGCACGGCATCCATCAGAGCACGTGTGCTGGCTACAGGCACCCAGAGATCAGGAGAGGGAAGATTAGCTCCGGTGCCTCTAGCCGGCTGTGGCTCCCACTCCCTGAACCCAAGGGGCACCTAAGGATTCCCCGCCATCACGGCATCCCCGTCGCCTCCTTCTAAAAGTACCGGTTGACCTTTTCATTGCACTTAAGTAACTTCTGCTTTCAGATCTGAGCCATCTCATTTGAGACACCCAGAGATAACTTAAGGAGAATGAAAATGAGAGATCTGGACAAAGACAGGTAAAGCGTTCTACCCAAAAACAGGTCAGAAGCAGACCTTCTGTACTCCACTCTATTAATGGGGGCTGGAGTAGACAGAGGCATGCTTGCCAAATTCTAGGCCAGAGACTTCCAGTTCTGGTCCTACGGTGGGCTGGCTATTCAAACTAACTTTCCTATTGGAAAAAAATAACTTACAAAGCCAGAGCAAAAGACTTTTTAAAAAAAAATCCTAAAATCATTGAAGAGGTGATAAAAAGTAAAGGGCAAACATCTGGAAAACTGAGATACCTTATCTCCTAAGAGCAGTGGTGGTCTGCACCAGCTTGGGTTTTGGTTTTGCCAAAGACCTAAGTTAAGATCCAGGGCTGCGCAAAGTGGGAATCTAAGGGATACCCTTCCTTTACGCTGTAACTCCAAAGCTCGAACTCCTAGGGTCGGGAAGAACCTGAAGTAAACCTCCTTCCCCCTTGCCCAGGGGACTGTAGGGAGGTTTACAGGTGCAACAAGGGAGATGTGGAGGAATTTATTATTATGGGTAGCCTCGCATGGAATGTGTCCCTTGGGTTTGCATTACTTAGAGGGTCTGGGGAACCTCATCAACTGGGAATGAATTGATACTGTACCCGAGTACTCCCAGGCATCTAGCAGAAGCCAAACTCGATGTCTCCGAAGAAAGGCATATTTATCACAGGGTTTAATGAATCCCCACAAATAATTTTTCAGAGACAATGAGCAATATACAGGCCAAGATACCAAGCACGCGAGGAACCGATGCACCAGGAGGAGCAACCGAGATCAGATGCAGATCCACAAAGACTTCAAATATTAAAATGATCACACCTAATCGTAAACTTGCTTGCTATTTTTAAAGAAATAAAGGGCTGAATATATCCATCTGTAGGGAACAGTAAGCTACTAAAAAAATGACCAAATAAATTAGAAAAAGAACCACACAGGATATCTAGAAGTGAATAAAACTGTAACTAACATTGAAATCTCAACGGACCAGTTCAAACAGTAGATTAGAAACAGATGAAAAGAGAATGCATCAGCTGGAAGGCAGCCCAGAGGGAATTACCTGGAATGCAGCAGGGAGCAGCACAAAAAGATGGAAAAGACAAAGAAGAAGCTAAAAGACTTGGAGGGAGGAAATTCAAAATTCAAAATAAAGGAAATTCAAACTATGGTGTGCAACAGAATGACCTCTAGAGCTTGTCGAGATATGCATTTTGGGGCCCTGATGCCACCTACGTACATCGCTTCTTCAGGAATACTCTGGATTCCAGGAATATGCAACGTTAACAGATATGGAAGCCACCTACACTCTAAGAAGTAGTAGAATCGAAACTTCTGGGTGGCAGACTTCAGAAGTCAATTTTCTTTCCTTTTGTCCAATCCATATGAAGTTTTTCACCTCTCCTTGACTATACCGTTTTTACCCATAACAGCTGGGCAGAATGTGTAACAGATCTTCTTGTATTCCCTCAATTCAATGGGGGTTTAGACAGCAGAATCAAAACATGTTCGAAACCCAGGATTTCCATGCAGTTGACCCTTGAACAATATGGGTTTGAACTGCGTGGGTCCACTCATACCTGGATTTAAAAAAATAATAATAAATATAGTACTATAAGTGTATTTTGTTTTCTGTATGATTTTCTTAATAACATGGTCTTTTCTCTAGCTTACTTCCTTGAAGGAATACAGTATATAATGAATAAAACACACAAGAGAGGTGTTATTTGTTTATGTTACTGGTAAAGCTTCTGGTTAACATCAGGCTGTTAGGAGTTAAGTTTTGGGGGAGTCAAAAGTTATATGCAGATTTTCAACTGCACAGGGTAGCTTAGCACCCTAACTCCTATGTAGCTCGAGGGGCATGTGTATTTCCAAAGCAAAGATTTTGAAAAAAAAAATCGTTTAAATTTTGCTTTGAGTATGTGTGAATTTGAACCGATGCTTACCATGGTGTTTGGTAAAAAGCACATGCTGCTTGTCTTTCACTCGCTCCAACCTATGATGAGTTCCCTCAGGAGCTGGCTAACTACCACTGGGTGTCTGGGGCTAGCTCACTTCACCTTTCCGTGTCTCACCTGTCCCACCTGTACCAGGAGCGTCCCACCATCCACGATCCCGGCAGCACGTGGGAAATGCTCAGCACGGTGCCTGGGACACTTAATAAGTGTTCAGAAACTTGGAAGCCATTATTAACAAATGACGAATCCATTTCCTGAATTGTAACCCCAACCTCACGGACTCCTCTAGTTTTCTCTTCAAATTCCTTGTGCTTTTTCAAAAACAGCACCTCCTGGCCCCACAGCTGTAGCCTTCACTTTGCTCAACTCTCCATATCGGGTTGTCCGTGTGTGTAATAATAACGAAGAGCCTGTGTGATTAGATGACACGCGTGGTCCCTGGTAATTCCAGGAATGTCTTCCCAAAGCTGCAGAAGGTCACGGGTAAGGGGGAAAGCCTTTGGGACCTGGCATCATGTTCTTCCCTGTAAAATGGTGTCCTGCGCTGTCAGGGGCCTGCAAGAGCTTCAACAGGGCACCGGAGGTGCCTGGCAACTTTCCACCGTCCCCACTTCAGAAGGCGTGAACGAGGGGCTTGTAGAGTTTCTAAAGCCAAGTGGAACGAGTCCGCCAGCAATGCCAATGCACTTAGTAATAAGCAGCAGATGTTGCCAAGAGCAGAACCCAGTCCTTTCAACTTAAAGGAGGGCAGGATGGGGTGGAAGTGAATGGGGGCGGGCAAAAAAAAAGTATTGAGACGATGCCAAAAATCCGAACCTGGGGGGGCTGAATTGTGAAGATCACTCAAAGCCCTGATACTTGCAGACATTTTCCAACTTCTCCCAGCTCCCAAACCTGCAAATGTGCATGCCTCTTGGTGACGGGTGTTACATAGTTTCAATCCTCGTTTCTTCGATTTGGAAAGGACGGGATCACAAGCAACAACTTCATGCCTAGGACATAATTCCCATCCTGGGATCATTCCCAGGCAAGTGGAATATGAGGTCACCTCCTGTTTAAAGCTGATCGATTTATCCTCCCGAGTTCGTCTCGGTGCAACGATCCGTTCCCAGTCATTTCCACTGTTCCCGTTGAGATAAGCTCCTCATTTCTGTTGTCTGCAGGCTCAGATCAAAGGGTCAGAGCCAGAGTCAGGGAGACAGGATAAGATGTTTCCTAGCAGCTAAGATTGGTCAGCCTGACCTTTTGTTTCAAGTGCTTTGGGTCAGCGGGGAGCTCAAGCTGTGTCTGTGTGTATGAGGGAGAGAAAAAGAGACGGAGAGAGGGAGGCAGGCAAAACTGACTCTCGTCCCCCCTCAGGGCCCTCTTATTAACAATTTAACAACACTTCACATTTTCAAAGTGTTATCAAACCATTAATAATTGAGCAACTTCTCAAAACAATGTTGGGCTGCCTTCTCAGGAGAGAAGGAAAGCTGTAATTAGAAATATGGCAGTCTGTTGAGAGAAGCCACATTTAATTAGTCCATTTTAATTTAATTTAGGTAGGGTCTACACAAAGAAGCTTGCATCTAGCCCCATAGCAGGAGATGCCAGAGAAGTTTCAGAAGGCTCCTTCTCGAAAGCCTGGGGCGCTTGCTGCCAGAACAGCGGTCAAGGGCCGAGGCTTCTGTGTCTGAAGACCTACCACCGACCCCTGCCTTCAATGGCCTTGGGTAAGTCACTCCCCTCAATTCCATCCGCTTATCTCTACAATGTGAAAAAAAGTATCTGCCTTTCAAAGATTTGATACGAAGATTATTGTGAGGAGATGCTTATCAAGCACCTAATTAACTGAGAGAAAAAAAAAAAAAGCCAAAAGCAAACTGAACATTATCCCAGGGCAGCAGGGGGGAGGAGCAAGGAAGACTTACTCTTTAACCCAAATCCTGTATTCTTAAAAAAGTTAATGTCAGGGGAAATTGGAGGGGGAGACAAACCATGAGAGACTGTGGACTCTGAGAAACAAACTGAGGGTTTTAGAGGGTGTAGGTGGGGGATGGGCGAGCCTGGTGGTGGGTATTAAGGAGGACACATGTTACATGGAGCACTGGGTGTGGTGCATAAACAATGAATTTTGGAACACTGAAAACATAAAATTAAATTAAATTTCAAGGAATTAAAAAATAAAAAGTTAATGTCCAGCCACGTGTGTGGTGGAGAGTTTCCAAACTGTCCTAGAGATCAGCCGAGGGAGGCCACACTCAATCTCAAGAGGAGATATGTCCCCCGATGAGTTCCTGACCTGTCCTTCTTGCAATGCACTCCCCCCCCCCATTTATTACTGGCCACTCTATCCTGCCGTTTCCTCAGGCCAAACACATCGGTGTCACTGTCGGCTCTTCTCATACTCCACACCCAATCCAGAAGCAGTTCTAACTGACCCACTTCAAAACACAGCCCAAGTCTCTCCAACCGCTTCTCACCACGTCTCCTGTTACCGCCATCGGACCTGCGCACCCCCCCACCCCACTCCATGCCTGGGTCACTGTAACAGCTTCCATCCTCCTGCTTCCCTGCTCCCACCACCACCCTGTAAAGGCTATTCTCAGCACAGTGACCAGGGAGAACTTGGAACAACAGGAGTCAGACCTTGTCATGTCTCTCCTCTGCTCCAGACACTCCACCTCCCCTGGAGTAGAAGCCAAAGTCTCCCCCCCCACCCCCCCACACAGAGTGTATTAGCCATCTGGTTCCCAGACTCCTCTCCATCCTGCCTCCCCCCTACCCTCCTCCCTCACTCTGCTTCAGCCTCCCAAGGCTCCCTGCAATGTCCTCCTACCTACTTATCATGTTTCCTGCCTGTCTAGAACAGAAGCTCCCCGAAGACAGGGACTTTTACTCATTTTGCTCACTGCTGTGTGTCCAATGTCTCCAACAGTGTTCGTCACAGAGCAGATACTCAATGATACAGGTTGAAGAAATGGCACCAAGGGACTCTAAGAAGTGCAGTGGGGATGCTGTGTCCGTGACAGCCCAGGTCCAGCCGGCCCCAAGCAGCAGAAAGGGGCAGAGAAGCAGATGAATCTCAGATGCCGAAGAGCTGTGGCTTATGATGGGAGGAACCGTCACACAATGCCATGGGGGAGGAAAATGATGCCACACCGAGGCAGGCGAGAGCCGCCCGCGACCAGCATGCACACCTGGTTGTGGCACTTTGGGGAGGAAACCAACTTCACAGGGTCTACTCTCATCTAAGCCCCGGGGTGGCCATGTGCAGGGAGACAGCACCGGGCGGTGGCAGACAGCAAATGACACATCTGTCTGAGGAACGATAATCCGGTTTTGCTGGGGCACGGGGACAGGGTCTGAAGTCCACTGGAGTCCAAGCTCTGAAGGCCAGGGTGAGGAGCCTATCCTTCACCTAAAAGGCAAAGGGGGTGGTCTTCAGGAGAGGTTCGAGTTGGGGGAGTTAACACTGGAAGGAAGACCGAGAAAGACAAATCTGACACTGAGTATAGGTTGGGTTGGTCTGAAGGAGAACGAGAGGATGGGAAGACCA
The DNA here is from genome assembly GCA_004024625.1 of Mellivora capensis. NCBI lineage: Eukaryota > Metazoa > Chordata > Mammalia > Carnivora > Mustelidae > Mellivora > Mellivora capensis. Next base: position 77,901 of record PISX010002046.1, on the reverse strand, counting down.
GTTGGCGGATGAACCTATGGAGGGCCAAGAAAGGTGCTGGTTTCTAGAAGGAGAGGATCCTCCACAGTAGAGGGAGAGGAGCAGTAGGAAAGCCAGAGCAGGAGGTGGAAAGGAAACTGAAGAAACTCATACAGGGTGGCCTGCATCTTCTCTGTAAAGTGGGAAGCAGGGGTTTCTGCAAGATGGGGCTGGAAGACTGAAGCAGAGGACGGCTCCAAGCTGTGGTAGGGGATGGACCACCAACTCGTGGGAGATCAGTGGGAAGGATGTGTGTCAGCCAGTACAGGAAGGGTCTAGCTGATGCTGGGAAACCAGCGTCTGCACTGACAGGAGTCAGGACACAGAAGACTATTTCTGGGGGAATCAAAAAGCAGAGCGAGTCTCACCACGGGAACGCAGAACACCACGGAACATCCCTCCGTATGTGCTACTCTTTACGGCCACACTTCGACCTAACTGTCGACACTCGGACAAGCACAGTTTTCAAGCTCAGGGTAAGAATGACGGAGGTTGTGTTCAGTCTGAGGTCCATCTTGAGGCAGTCCTAAGAGTCACCTCGATTTTCTGAATTAAGTAGTCAAGAAATCACGTCATCTCGGAGTTTGGTTTCTTCATTAAACACTGTTAAGAAGAACTCTACTTTTTCTGAGTAATTTTGTTTCTTCACCACTGATTTTGATTAATACCCCCTGGCGAAAGTTGAATTTAAGGGTTTCGGACTTCAGCATGGGGGCATGCGGGCGCACACACACACACAGACACATGTGCGCACGGGCGCACATATACAATTGTTGCTGAAAAGTGAAATGAGTGACATTTACAGCTTTGCTCTCCTTGTGGAAGCTACCCTATTGATCACAACTGACATTTACTTAAACATTCCCTGGCAAAAAAAAAAAAAAAAAAATTTAAAAAATAAATAATAATCATAATAATACCTCCTGATTCTATCTCCTTCTGAAAATGCCAACAAATGTGCCTGAGGCAGGGGAGAAAAAAAGCCACCCAGAATAAAATAATCTATTCATTCCCCTACAACAAACAGTGTTATTTTGTTAATATTATAACTTCAATTATTTCTTGGGTTCTCGACATCTCATGTTGTTAGTCTAACCCTCACCCGGGTATTGATTCTCCTCCTGTTAAAAACAAGCCTCAGTGAGGCACCAAGAATTGCCTGCTCAAGCTTATTGCTATGCCGGGGGTTATATTATACATATTAAATTTGGACAGCATTTAGGCTAAAGCAATCTTAACTTTATGATCTTGTTGGTTTTTAAAGCAAATGTTAATGAAATATGTATGACTTATGGCAAATGGCAATCCCGGTGGGGTACATTTTAATTAGTATAGTTTGTTCAATGAAAAGCAAATTTAACTCCTCCCCATTGGTCACCAGGCTGCCCTCCAACCTGTGGGCACAGTGAGAAGAAAAGTGGAGGAGGAGACAGGTGAGCATTCTCAATTCTTGAGTCAGGGAGAGAAGAGGGATGCCCTGACCTGTTCCTCCTCGGCCACAGGAGCTCTGAACTTCTCTATGAAGCATCGTAGTATGGGTACTTCCCAGACTCTGCTCCATCTGGGTCTATCTTTCAATGCGGCAGATGACCAGAAAAGTCATGTTTTGATGATGTTCTTAGGCTCATCACTGGCTTATGACTTAGGATACGGTATTAATTTTCCAGCGCTGCCCTAACAAACACCACAAACTGGGTGGCTTAAAACAACCTAAGTTAAGGTGCTGGTGAAGGCTTTCTTGCCTCTTCTCAGCTTCGGGTGGTTGTCGGTACTCCTTGGCATACCCTGACTTGTAGATGTATCATTTCAATATCTGTCTCTGTTTTCTCATGGTCCCATGTGTCTGTGTCCAAATTTCCTTCTTCTTAAAGGGATGCCAGTCATATTGGATTTAGAGCCATCCTAATGTGACAAGACCTCATTGTCATGGTCCATTTTATGTGTTAATTCGGCTAAGCTATGGTACCTAGTTTTTAGTCAAACATCAGTCTAGATGTTGGTATGAAGGTCTTTCTTTAGATGCGGTTAACATTCAAATCAGTAGACTCACAGTGAAGCAGACTACTCTCTATAATGTGGATGGGCCTCCTCTAATCAGTTGAAGATCTTAAGAGAAAAGCCTTATGTTCTCCCAGGAAGACGGTGGCTTCTGACTCAAGACTGCAATCTCAACTCTTCCCTGGCTCTCCAGCCAGCTGGGCTGTCTTGCAGATTTTGGATCTGCCAGCTCACACAGTCACGTGACCATAATCACGTTAATCAATCTCTTCTCTCTCTCCAAAGACAGACAGACAGAGATAAGACAGAAAGATCAATATTGATTCTGTGTTTCTAGAGAATGCGTATCTGCTCATCTTAACTTGATTACAACCGCAAAGACGATTTCCAGGTAAGGTCACATTCTTCATTCCTGGATGGACATGAATTCTGGGGGAGCATTCTCAAACCCAGTGTATATCTGTGGACCAGGGCCCCACTATTCACAGTGTGTTGCTTGGATCGGTGGCAATGGTGTCTCCTAGGAGCCCAGTAGAAATGCTGTCTCTCTGGCTCCATCCTGAACCTAATGAATCAGAACCTTCATTTCAACGGATCGCCAGGTGATTTGTATCCACAGGAGTTTGAGAAGCCCCGGACTGGAAGATCATGCTTCCAACCACGGTGGCATTTATAATAAAAGGCCTGGAGTCCAGACATTGTAAAAGCGAGACAAGTCCCAAGTAAAGGGTCAGAGAAGAGGGACTGAGAAAGAAAGTAGAAATAGCAGGGAGTTTCGAAATAGGTCACGTCTCATTCATATGCACCTTACCAAGAGCTGAGACTAGATGATATTTGTCACACGAGAGGACAAAAGAATAAATGAATAAACTGGGCTCTTTAAGATAGAGAGGGTTTTCTAATAAGCTGGCCCCCATTTACAAGGAAAGCCCTAAGGCAAAAGAGAGAAAGAAATCTCATTTCCACCCTCCGAGCCCAGGTCACCTCTCCCCCTTCGTTCACAGAGGCACAGCTATGCTGCCGTGATTACGGGGGACAGTGTTACGCTCGAATACTGACGTCCTGCTCTAGGCTCCCACTGTAACTCATGTTGACATGGAGAAATGTTTCATTTTCAGATCCATATGTATGAATTTTTAATGAACTGTGTCAAAGAAATCAAATATTTCCCCCTCTACCCCCGACTCCGAGGAATCGGATTTTGACCTCCTGCCAAACAACCATAAATCATGTTCAGCATGAAGAGGAGCAGGAACCAGGGACTGCTACCCATGGATTAGCCAGTTAATTTCCTTCTGTCAGACATTCGGCTAAGCTGTCACAGGATGCAGAGGGAAGGAAGGAGTGAGGGAAGAGGGAGGAAAAGAAGGAAGGAAAGAAGGACTAGAAAGACTAGGCATCCAATGGTTATCGACAAAACAGTTAGAAAAATTAAAAACCAGATAAGGTCGTTCATTGTCTGAGAACTGGGGGGGCCCTATCAATCACCAGAATCTTTAGAACATCAAGTCCCGGCTTCTGTAACTGGCTATAGATTTCCTCATGCAAGGGGACTTAAAAGTGGGGGGTGGGGTGGGGGTGGAGAGGAGAGGTTTCAGAGAGTAGAATGAAATTAAATTATTTCCTTTTTCAAGAGCCCTTTCCTACAGTTTCCGTGAACTGTGCAAAATACAGCAGATCCTTCCTAAATAAAGCCTCAATCAACACTTAGAAGGGGGGAGCTGAAGCATTAAAGGCAATGAGATATCATTTCTTGCCTAGCAATGCAGAAGTGATTTAAAAATGGTAATATTCTATGTTGGCAAGGACGTGGTAAAAACGTTCTATCCAGTTGCTTGTGGGAGTGGAAAAAGATACAATCCATTTGGAAAACCATTTAGTAATTGAAGTGTAATGAGCCTTGAGTGTTCATACCTGGTCTAAATCCTATCAAAATCTATCTTAAGGAAGTAATCCAAAAGATGAAACAAAGCTTTATAGACCATTACGGCTTTGTGTACAGTAATTCCATGGTAAAGCCCAAGTGCTCACTAGTAGGTGTGTAGATTGAGTAAAATAAGGTGTGTCCATCCAAGAGAACATCTTGCAATAATTAAGAATGCTTGTGAAGGGTTTATAACAACCTGTGAAAGTACTTATTAATACAAGTGGGAAAAAGGTAGGCTGCAAAACTGAATAAATAATACCATTGTGAGGAACAGAAAGCCTCCATGACATATGTCCAGAAGAGAATATGATAGAATATGGAAATACTCAAATTTAAATAACACCAATTGCTAATGGTGCTTACCTATGGTTGAAGGAAATCTGGGTGAATGTTTCCTTCTTTCCTGTTTCCCAAACATCCCATAATAAGTTTGTGTACTTTTATAATGGAAACCTGATTCTATTATGCTTTTGTAAAGCAAGTCAGCTGTAGAGGTGAGCTGTTCAAAGAGGTCTCCTACAGTAAAAATCAAATCATAGCTAATTCAAGGTGAAACAAATTTGGAAACACTGAATTTTCGAATCTCACCTCCCGATCCAGAACACAGAAGAATCCGGTTGGCTGCCTGCTTGCAAAGCATCTCTTTTGGTCCAAAAGACTGCACTTAAGAAATGAAACGAAGAGGGGCGCCTGGGTGGCTCAGTGGGTTAAGGCCTCTGCCTTCGGCTCAGGTCATGATCTCAGGGTCCTGGGATCGAGCCCCACATCGGGCTCTCTGCTCAGCAGGGAGCCTGCTTCCTCCTCTCTCTCTGCCTGCCTCTCTGCCTACATGTGATCTCTATCTGTCAAATAAATAAATAAAATCTTTAAAAAAAAAAAAAAAGAAATGAAACAAAGAGCCAGAACTGTCAGCTTTCAACTATTGGACTCTAGGATGAGTCAAAGAGCCGTCACAGACACTCCCATTTGCTGAGGTTCCTTCAATGGAAGGAAGTGTGCTGTGCTGTGCCTTCGAACAGGCACATTCGGCTGGGTGGGCGTGGATGGGACTGAATGTTTCTCCTGCCCCAGATCAGCCCCAGTCACAGCATTCTCCTTTCTGTGCAAATTTGTGCACTTGAAAGCTATCGTCTCTAGGTTTTTGACCCTGCTCAAGCAAGATTTTCTGGAGCGAGCCATCTGGTTCTGGGAATGAGGAGCCATCGAAGGCCACATGCAGGGCGCAGGAGGAGGGGAACGATTCTGTTTGAGCGACGAGCTCATTGGATAAGTTCTAAGTGGCTGAATGCTCTTCAGTTTTGAATAAAGTGACATTCGGGTGACCTAAACAAGTGCATGGTGGCAGCAGTGTGGTAAACAGGGCAGGGATGTGGGCTCTTGGGGTAGGTATGCTCAACCCCCATGTGCTCCCCATAAGGCACCTGTCCGCTTTGGCCTGGGAGCTCGCACAGGGGACAGCGCGTGGCTGAGACCCTCCAGGACGCAGTTACACCGCTGGCTCCTCTGAAACCCAGGAGTCACCAAGGGCAGTGGGGAGGGCAGTGTCCTAACTCAGTCTTGCCCCTGACCTCCTCTCTTCTCGCTAGAAGCTCTAGGTCTTCAATTTCCTGACCTAGTCTGCCAGGACTGGGTAAAAGCAGGAAAAAGAGAAGCCACTTGGTCCTAACAACAAAGCGAAAAAAAAAAAAGGAGCAAAATCTAAGTGCCTCATTTGGTGCTCTGAAGGAGCGGACTTCAAGCACTTTCATTAATAACATTTTTAACGGAAAACATGTTACTAAAACCCTAGAGAATCACCCCATACATCCCTCTCTGGAAAACTGTTCTAAATATTTACTTGTGTGGTTATCAAATAGGCATGGTAAGGACGGGGTGGATACTGGGGCCACGGGGGAACGCTTGCCTGCCTTGACAGTCTTGTTGAAACAAATATTTCTGGGGCCCCCACATATGGTTGGTAAGTATCTCACACCAGCGTTGTCCAAACTCCAGTTCTCCACGCTGGTCACTCTCTTCTCTCTTGCCACCAGCAAGGCTAAAACTTCATTAATGTGGAGCCCATGAACTAATTCAAACCAGGCTGGGCTAGGATTCATCTCTGTGCTGGGCATCAAGGAGGAATGGTCTGCCAAAAGCCTATGGTGGAGAAGTCATGGGGGAAATGTTTAATTGTTGGAAGGAAAGAAATTCTTTTCAGGCTCCATTTACATCGAAGCAATCCATCTACCAATTACAAGCAAGTTCTTATCCAGACACTAAAGCAGGCAACCAACCAAAACTGCTTATCTCCAGCCTTCCGTAATTCCAGACCGTTTTCTGATCCACACTGGCTTCCTGCCTAGTGCACGTGCATTGCCTTTTCTGCCCCCACTTTTAGCCCCTAGCTTACCCTGAGACCACGGGAGATGCCCGCGCAGATACATGTGGGCAAGGTGGCGAGCAGACCTTTCACCACCTGGGGAGGAAGAGGCCATCTGGCTTCCAGTCCACATGTGTCCTGCTGAACATCAGGAGTGCTGAGCGCCCCCTCCCCCGCCCCCCGGAGAGGATCCAGTTCTAACGACAACCCCATTCTATCTTACATCTGAAATATTCCAGAAAAGAAGACTGTCAGGAGAAGGGGATGGGCGAAGCTGTAATGTCAGCCAACACTTTTTTAAAAAAATGGAGACGCGTACAGAATGGTGCATTCCCAGGGCAAACCAAGCATTCACCGACCCCACCCCCCATCAGGACCCTGGCTAATTAAGTAGTCTCAAGTGGGGAGCTGTGAGCTCAAGGGCTGTCGCTTGGCTGTGGGCAGAGGGGCTTGTGGCTGAGGCTCTGACCGCCCCCTGCGTGCAAGGTCTAGCAAGTCAAAGCTAATGCAAGGAGCAGAGCCGCAGCTGACCGGCCTCCCCTCCATCATGTACACCCACGGCCCTGGGCTCACGTGTCCTTTCGCTGCATTAACATTCTGTCTGGGCTCTGCCTTCACACTCAGCAAGCCTAGCACAGCCTGTAAATAAGGAGGCGAAGGGCAGGGAGGGACGCCAAGGAAGGGTTTCTTCTCCCACGTGGTGTACAGCAACAAAAAGCTAGTTTACTAACGTGATCTGAAAAGACCCAAGGAAGATCGGATGTGCCCTCGCTTCTGCCTTGAGGAACACTCCTGCTGGTGGGAGGTGACCGCTATTCCAATTCTTCCAAATGCGTCTTTCTAAAAATGTAGATTAAACTTTCAAAAATAGCTTTGATCCTCCTCCAACTCCTTCTTCTCAGCACATCTCCCTCCCCCCGCCCCCACCCAACGGCTTAAAAAAATACCACGCCAGGAACTTATATTTGGCTCAAATTTGCTTAGCACACCGAAGCTAAATGCAGCTTATACACTGATCTTGTTTCCAAAACCGCTTACTTGTACACGTATGAGGCTGTAATGGGATGATTTATGGTTTTCGTTGAGCTCTTTCACTGCTGATTTTCAGAGATCTCTCTGGGGTGATTATTTTTGGATATTTCTACGTCTGTGAATTGCACAACTCCTGACAGATGTTCACTCCTTCTCGGGGAGCCTCATGTTAACTGATTTACACATTTCGTTCATTTAAACGTTCAATAAGCACCCAGGAACCATTAAGCATGGCGGGGCGTACGAAACTACTGATTAAGGCAGAGGCTTCCGTCCTCAAAGAACTGATTCTTGTTCTCACTCATCCGACGAGCCAGGAGATGAGCTGCCATGATCAAATTTACTGGCAGAATCACACTTCCCTTGTTGGAAGCCACGTCATGTGTGTTTGCAAATGCATCTGATGTAGCCCTTTAGCAAGAGGGGCTTGCTATTAATTCCTGGAACAGAAATGGCCTTGGCCTCTGAGAATGGCTGGATTCCATCCATCCATCCATCCCCAAACTAAATCACTAGAAGGTAGGCTGACTCCGCAAGGGCAGGCATTTTTGCTTGTGGGGTTTGTTTTCCTGCTTCTGTTTCCCTAGTGTTTCTCTTTGTAAGGACATCTACAGATGGATGGCTTCTCCGCCCTCTGGGGAAGTTTCTGTGGCACCCGGCCTGCAGGGGCTCTAAGGCCCAAGCTGGGTTGCTATTTGCAACAGAACCACTCTGAATTTCGATGTGGTGACCCAGAAAGTGGGGGTAATAAAACCCGCTCCAGAGGATTCCTAGGAGAAGTGAGCGGGCTGATAACATAGGAAGGGCACTTCCTAGGCAATGCTGGGCACTCCAGGGGCTCGTGCCTTCCTGCCCAGGGGACAGAGATGTCAGAGATGGGGAGCCCTGGCTGGGGAGAGACAGGGTGACCAGCACTTGGGGAGGGTACCAATGAAGCTTCCAGCAGCTCCCACAGAGTCACTGCGTAGCTCTGGGCAGGGCCTAAGCACATTTTTCGGCCTTGGTTTCCTCACTGTGAAAATGCTTTCTCAAACTGAAAACTACAAAAAGGTAAACCATGACCGTAAAGGGAATCAGACGGCATTATTTTATTCAAAGATCCTCTCCCCTGACAGCAGCATTCCCAGCTTGAACAACAGGATACACACATTTTAAAAAAAACTGACCTCTGAGAGCCTAATTAGAAGAAGGATAAACTCCCAGGAACAGCATTCTATTCTATTCTATTATTTTATTTTATTTTGCTGCAAGGCTAAATATAGGTTAAGGGGAAGAAAAGAACTGCTGGGATATGCATTCACGTATCTTATAATTAAATACTTCAAGGAGGATTTGGCCCGACTGGCACCGCTCCACAGAAACGCCTTATCTCGTCTGGCTGGAAAATCACGCTGGCTTTCTGGGAGTGCAATTTTCCTGCAGGTTTCGGGGGGCAAAGGCCCTCGCGCGGCTGGCCTGCGCGCCACCTGGAGGGGTCTGAGAACAAAGATGGGGCGGCCTGCAGTGTTTCCCACAACACGGCAAGTTGGAACCTTATCGTTTTCATGTCACCAGAATGTTCGTTCACCATCCAGATTCAGGTTTACTCTTTGTGTCTCAGGCAAGAAAAGGGAAGGTGGGGGGCGGGAGGGGAGATGCTTTTAATTTGGTCAGACTGCTGCTTATCGGCCTCAGTCACAAGCACTAAAGCAGCGGAATTATAAATCCTCCCGCAATGGTCTTATCAACCAGGAGCCACACGTGGCGGCACGGGACCAAGCCTTTTCAAGGGGGTCCCGACAAAAGCCATGCCTCGACTGCTGAGGAGATGCTGGATATGTAGAGAAGGAAGACGCAGGCCCGGGAAGACGGAGTGAAAGCCAGGTTGGGCGCCCCCCCACCCCGCCATCATGTGCTGGCCCCCTCGGAACAAGGATGGGCTCTTCTTTTGGGAAGAGGACACAGGACTTTGTTGCCTGGATGCCGGGTCCCTGACCTCCCCACAATGCTGGGCGTTTTCACCTGCTCACGCCCCACATCTCCTTGTCTCCCCCACTGTTCTTCGTCACGGCCACACTCATCCAAGCAGGGGCTCAGCCTTTCCCTAATTTCCTCAACTCAAGAAAGCCACAGTCAGAGGCTGTGACTTGTAACCCCGTGCTCATCCCTTTATGTGTTTCAACAACATCTCCAGTGGGCGTCCATCACGCAGCAGGTGCTTCTCCAGGTGTTTGGGAGAAATGTGTCAACACAACAAAAATTTCTGTCCTCACTAAACTCACAGGTTAGCAGAGGGAGGCAGACAATAAGTGTAATAAATAAATTATGGAGTATACTGCTTATTGGAAGGAACCAGACCATCACCAAAGACCCCCAGAGCATGGGAAGTGGAATGAAGAGTGAGTAGGAGTGCGGGTGTGAGGGGTACTGCAGTTACAAACAGGACAGTAGGTGGGTGATGCATCGAGAAGGAGACACCTGAGAAAGAATCGAAAATGGACCCTTGGATGTTTGGAAGGAGCATGCTCTAATTGGAAGAAAGAGCAAGTGCAAAGGACCTGGGGTGAGAGAGTCCTGCCATGTTTGAGGAACAGCAGGGGGCTTGCTCTTTAAAACTCTAATGGAGGGGCGCCTGGGTGGCTCAGTGGGTTAAAGCCTCTGCTTTCGGCTCAGGTCATGATCCCAGGGTCCTGGGATCGGGCCCCATGTCGGGCTCTCTGCTCCGCGGAGAGCCTGCTTCCTCCTCTCTCTCCCTGCCTGCCTCTCTTGCCTACTTGTGGTCTCTGTCAAATAAATAAATAAAATCTTTATAAAAAAAACAACTCTAATGAAACACAAATGGAATGTATCCAGCCAGTAACCTTCCTGGAAATGGTCCAACTGAGGCAGCTCTAGGAACTCACGCACTAAACTCCTCTTCTCAGAATGCCCTACAGCAGTGGCTTGTTATTAAGTAGAGAAACTAACACAGTGGATCAGGGCCAGCATAAAATTAAAAGCAACAGGATTTATTACACATATCAAGGCATGGCATATATAACACATTCCTCTCTGTACACTTGACTCTGATATAAAAATTACTTCTTATTGTCGGTTGGAGTCAAAAGAACTCGAAAGCTACTAACCCACAGGCTATCTTCTACTAAGCCCCAGACTGCCCGCCATGGGGCAGTGTCTTCTGTCCTTGGCCCCTGGAAGCATGTGCCCAACATAAACCCAGATTCCTTCTAAAGCAGGCTCAAGAGTGAAGCCCAGAGAGGGGGAGACACTTCCTCACCCACCAGACATCTGCCCGTCTCAGGGATGAGTAAAACAGAGACCATCTTCTTCCTCTAGAGATGGACGTCCTGCTTCCTGACCAGGGCTCCCTTTTCTTATCATGACCCCCCCTAAACAGTGGGGTCTAACTCACGGGCAGTTCGTGGGAAAACAGCTCCCTGGTCCGACCAACGTCCATCTGTTCTCTTGCCCAAAGACTCATGGCTCAGCTGGGATAATTTGATGGAATTATGATGAAATAAAATGAAATTTAAATGAAATGAAATAAATGAAAATTTAAATGAAATAAAATGGAATTTAAGAAATCAGTAAAAGCACACTGCTCCTGAGTGGCAACATGGGAAACTCTTCCGTCAACCGCCCCGATTTCTTCTTTTCCAACAAAACCAAGTTTGTCTGGTCACCCCCAGAGGGCTCGCTTTATCTGGATGACTCACGTCTAGTTTTTGTAATATATCCTCTGCTAAGCAGGAAATTATTAAATGTTCCCAGTTAAAAGTGTAAGGGGGTAGGTAGAAGGCAAGGGTGGGGTGATCTGTGACAGCTCCGGGGGCGCAGGAGACTCCGTGTAGAATGTGGAGACCCCACTGGCCTCTTACAGCATGAGCCGGACTATCCTGAACAAGGCCCTCTCTTTCCAGCAGGAGACCCAACAGACTGCTCTTAATAGAATTTTTTAAATTGCTTAAAATTGCTGCTTCTATTCCAGGCTGAAAATTACAGCCCTTGCTCTATTTCCCATCCTCTCCCCAGAGCTCCTCGGAGCCCCCGAGGAGATCTGTACTAACAACGACATCATCAACAAAACCCGAATGTACTCTGTGCAAGGAAAAATATTTGCAGCTTTTCAACCAGATCCAAAGAGGCTGTGACTGACACACAGCCTCTCCCAGATGGATTGAGCCTTTTCTCTCTTTCTCTCTCCAACATGGTAAAAAAAAAAAAAAAAATTATCAGTGTGATTTATGTTCCTTTCTGAAAACATTACAAATCAAACACTAAAAATCTTTGAAACCTTATCGCGCTGAAGATAATGAATACTGACCTTCCTCCTTTGTCATCCCACCAGTCGTGTGGGTGGCGTGAGGTGGGAGGGAGGTGGCTGATGAATAAGTCATGGATGAATAAGTTTCCAAATAATGCCACATCAGAGGACGCGTGCTGAAACTATTCCCCACTTAACCTCCCCTCGAGAGAAAGCTTTGCGCGGGTAAACAAACAAAACCCCATCCGTGTGTACTTACAGACGGCAGGTCTTCAGAACATGGTGCACTGCCGTGAGGTTCAATGCCTTGGGGAGACCCAAGGTCCTTCAGCTCATGCTGACGACAATAAATGGGGGGAGGGGGGACTGTTCCCAGTGGCCCGGGACCACCTGGTCCGTGTTCTGCCGGGCTCCTGGCCTCATCCAGGGTCCCTCTGGGCAGAGCTGGCTGAACACTCCCAGACTTTGTGCAGCGACCACGTGTCTGTTCCAAACTGCTTGTAAGTTGGGGATGGTGCCCCACCTGGAGGTAACTAACTCCTTCTGACTCTGTCTTGAAGGCCCAACCAAGATGGAAACTATAGGACTTTTTACCCCGAGTGCTTAGTTAGCTAGCATTCAGCGAGATCACAGGACCTCCACTCAGTTCTCCTCAATGAAAGAGCCAAGGGTTTTTGAGCTGAGCTCCACATTGGGATCACAAGGCACCATCCCAGGCCCGCGGAGTCCATCTTCGGGGGCGGGGGGGTCTTGGCATCAGCACTGTGAAAACGGCTCCCTGACTGAGCCCAACATGCCACCAGCACTGAGAAGGGCTAAAGAGGTGGAAGGTCAGGCACCGACCTGTCTAGGAATGCAGTGTGCGCCCCCCCCACCCCCCCTCCCCAACTCAGCTCAAAGTCCCTTCTCCTGGAACCCTGCAGGAGGCCTTCTGGCTACTGTGGCAGCACCATGAAGCGGGGAGGAAGCTGGGTCCGGGACTTTCAAGGGCCCAGGCTAGACTCCCAGAGAGGATTTTTTACTATAGGCATGTTCACTCCTCTATTTGCCAACTGTAAACATTTTCCTGACCATCTCCTACAAGCCCGATACCCCGGACAACACAGGAGTGAACAAGACAGCCTCCTTCTCCTCGCGTGATGGGTCTGAAGGGATGAGAAGACCCCACCCCGACACAGGCCACTTTGGCTTCAGGATTATTCTGAGTGGAGGGCCACTGAGCAACAGTAGACACAGGAAGTGCTCTCGGCCCCTCTATCTGCCTAAAAGCAGCGTGTAAATTTCCCTCTGTAGAGGTGACATCATCTCTCTGTGAGGTGTCCTCTGCTCTTACACCAAAACACAGAATACCTTTTTTCTCTTAAAGGTTTTTTTTTTTAATTTATTTGATAGACAGAGATCACAAGTAGGCAGAGAGGCAGGCGGGGAGAGAGAGGAAGCAGGTTCCCCGCTGAGCAGAGAGTCCGATGCGGGGCTCGATCCCAGGACCCTGGGATCATGACCTGAGCCGAAGGCAGAGGCTTTAACCCACTGAGCCACCCAGGCGCCCCCACAGAATACCTTTTAACCACCAGAGACAGAGAAGACACCAAGATGAGTCTGTATAAACAGCCCTGACTCAGAAACCCTTACCTATCATTAATTTCCCATATTTTCACCTTCCCACAATTTACCACCCCTAAAAGCCCACACCTTTTTCTTTTGTCTGGCCACTTCACAATTTATCATCCTCAGTTAAACTGGCATGTAAACCCCCAGGTCTTGACACTTCTTTGAATTTTCAGTTCTTTTCCATGAAGCCCCCATGCACATGAAGTTTAAAATATTAGTATTAATATACTTTTCCTCTTGCTAACCGCTCTTTTGTCTGTTTAATTTGCAGGCCCCTGTGAATCACCTAAGAAGGTACAGTTCTTCTCTCTCCTGCCAGTAACTATACTCTCAGATGGTCCTAAGTATGCTGCTTCTCTCATTTAATCCTTGCCACCAGTCTACGAGGTAGGTATTATCATGCCCATTTTGCAGAGGAAGAAACCCAGGCTCAGAAACGTTAAGCGGCTGTCCAGGGTCACAAAACAAGGAACTGACACCAGTCCGACTTGTCTGAACTCTGGAGCCAGACTGGGGAGAAAATAGGCAGCAAAAATGAACTCAGGAGCAGGGGCGCCTGGGTGGCTCAGTGGGTTAAAGCCTCTGCCTTCGGCTCAGGTCATGATCCCAGGGTCCTGCGATCGAGCCCCTCGTCGGGCTCTCTGCTCAGCGGGGAGCCTGCTTCCCCCTCTCTCTCTGCCTGCCTCCCCCTCTCTCTCTGCCTGCCTCTCTGCCTACTTGTGATCTCTGTCTATCAAATAAATAAATAAAATCTTAAAAAACAATGAACTCAGAAGCAGAGGCATCAGTCAACAGAATTACTGCTTAACGGGGTTGTCTCAAAACAGAGTTTTTAATTTCAATTCTTTAAACAAAAGAGAAAGAAACCCAAATAATTTAGAATTCCTAATGACATTTCGAGGCATAGCGTCAAACAGCCTGAATAAATAATGAATGTCACAGAAAGGACACCACGCGCAGCCAGTGCCAAGCGCAGGCTGCAGAGCAAACACTTGACAGCGCGCTCTGCGGGTTGTTAACAACATCTGAAAATCTTTCTAGATCAGCAGATTTCCCAGACAGCCGCGATCCACTCTGAGGAGCCTGTCGGCCCCCAGTTAATTCCTAATCAATGAGAAACCAGAGGATGGCGAGTAAACCAGCTTGGACGTGGAAGAGTCGTGGGTCTGAGGTCAGGGGCCACCCATGTCCTAGCTAAGGTGGGGAGAGAGAGGGAGAAGCAGGGGAACGAGGAAGGGGTAGATGCCTGAGAAAGAGAACAGAAGGGAGGGCAAGAAGCACAGGCAGACAGACTGAGCCTGAAGACAGGACGGGCACCTAGGAGAGGCACGTGTGGTGGGAGGCCACAGGGCAGCTGCTTGGGGTCAGCTGGTGATCCGTTTATCACGGAAAACTAGGTCCCAAATGAGCTCACTGTGGGCTGGACACAGATGTCCCTCCGTGTCTTAGTCAGTCAGCTGCGATAATAAAGTACCAGAGACCAGGCGGCTTGTGAATAATAGAAACGGGTTTCTAAGTTGGTTCCGGAGGCTGGAAGTCCTAGATCGGGGTGCTTGCTTGTTGGGTTCTGGTGAAAACCCTCTTCTGGGTTGCAGACTGCTACATTTTTATGTGTCCTCACACAGGAGAAAAGAGAAAAAAGCTGGCTCTCTGGCCGTCCGTGCGAGGGCACTAATCCCATTCATGAAGGCGCCATGACCTCATGAGGCGTCATGGCCTCATGACCCAATCACCTCCTGAAAGCCCTGCCTCCTCACGTAATCACACTGAGATTACGGTTTCACCATATGAATATGGGCGGTGAGGAGAAACACCAACATTTAGCCTTTTTAAAGGTCCTTTATTTTTAGTCATCTGTACAGCCAACCTGGGGCTCCAACTCATGACCCCGAGATCAAGACTCACTGGATGAGCCAGCCCCACAAGCACTGAGTCTTTAATGCTCTGACACAGACTCTCTCACCAGGATGGACGGTGAAACATGCAGCAGATTCCCAACCAGGTGACCTTCTTGACCCCAGCCGCAGCTTCTGGAAAGGGTTGGCACAGGAGCAAAGAGGTGGGTTCTTTGGTCAGTTCGGTTCAGGACTCACTGGTTGGACAACATCAAACAGATTTCTTTTCAGCAGCATTTCTCTAAATCTCTTGCATGTTTTCTTTTTTTTTTTTTTAAAGGACTTTATTTATTTATTTGAGAGAGAATGAGTGAGAGAGAGCATGAGAGAGGAGAAGGTCAGAGGGAGAAGCGGACTACCCAAGGAGGTGGGAGCCCGATGTGGGACTCGATCCTGGAAGTACGGGATCATGACCTGAGCCGAAGGCAGTCGCCCAACCACCTGAGCCACCCAGGCGCCCTCTTGCATGTTTTCTAAGAGGAGAATGGTATCTCCCACATTAGGTGATCACAGGTGGAGCGTTGTAGATTTAGGGCTATAAAAGCAGAGCCTTAGGAAAGCTACTTGGGCCCAGGAGAAATCAGTGAGGCCCTAGAGCCCCTGGCCTGTGCCGTGTAAGGTCTTGTCCTCTCTTGCACACTAAAGGTGAAAGGCACCATTTATGCATTCTGCCTCCCCTGCAGCCTGGGGACATGGGTGGTGGTAGTAGAATGAATATATTGTTCCCATTTCATTGCACTTGGTGTTTAAAGTGTGACTTCCAGTGGGTGTGATATTCTCAGGGACTAAAACTGGACTCTGCCTGGTGACTGACATTCTGAAAGAATGCCAGAAATGTAAGGGAACATTCTGGATCCATGCATCACTTCTAGAAGAGGAACAGGCAAAGTCTCAGGGACAACTGAGTGGTACAGACGGAACCAGAACCCAGGGCTCCTGACCCTCAGTCTGAGCTCCTTGCCCTGCTCTGGCTGCCCTCCTGCCCATCTCCTACTAATGGAGTAACTCCAACCAACATTTTAAAAATTCAAGAGGAGTCATGTCCTTGCGCGGGGGGGGGGGGGGGGGGGCGGGCAGTGACGTCCTCCTCCCCATGGCTGCCCAGTCTCTTGTCGGTCTTTGATGACACCGCCACATTACTCCTCTTGTAAAAGAAACAGTAACAGGAAAGCAAGCCAGAGAAACCCCCCAAGGCTAGGAGGTTAAATGGCTGCCCACCACTGGAGCAAACAAATGGGTGTTGCCCTCCCTTCTCCTTTGTTCAAGAAGCAGGGAAGGAAAACAGCAGAAAGGGAGCATTTGGGAAATGGGTCACTGGGATTGTGATGAGATTCAAAACGAGAGACTGGCTAATCAGATCATGTCCTTGGTAACTGGGTCTACATTTACAGCAACTGTACAGGCTGACCCAGAAACAGACAAACTACGATAATCCAGAGGGAGGCCTCAGTGCCCCTGAGGGGAGAAGGAGGCTCACTGGTAAGTCTGGGTGGATGAGCCAGCAGACAGGGCAGGGGGTCTGGGTGAAGTGGAGATTCCCTCAAGGCTTTCAAGTGAAGGTTCTCTCCCACAACAACCAGAGACCAGCCAGTGGTCACACAGAAACCTACACAAAATTTACACACCTCACTGGACAATAACTCTGGTTCCACCTGGACCCATGTATTCCCACGGCAATGGGAGGTGGCATGTACTTACTCTTGGAGTCTTAGTTCAACACATATTTATAGTGGGTTGTCTCCTTGCTGGGAGGTCCCGTTCTCAGAAGTAGGGGCACAGTATGGACAATAAAGGGCTCCTGCACTCATGAAGCTCACACTGGTCAAGCATCTTCTCTAGCCCTGGCGTCTCCCTGAATCCTCAGGTATGAATGTCCCCTTTGTTGGGGACCTGGAGGCTCAGAGCAGGGAGATAACTTGCCCTGAACACACAGGAAATGACAGAGTCAAGACTGCAGCCGGGGAGCAGGGCTCCAGAGTCTTCACTCACAAGCCCTCAGCATTCGTACTTCCCTTAAAAGAAGAAAAGACTGATTGTGCCCTGGACTTAGAACTCATTTCTCTCCGAGTTCGGGATCTCCCAAACTCGGAGTCCAGGTGTAACAGTTCACCAGGAGGACTTGCAGGCCTTGGCATTTAGCTCTACTCACGGTTACAGTTTATTACAAGGTGGAAAGCAAACTGAGCAATGGAAAAGGCCTGTGGAGTCTGCAGGAAACCAGATGCAAGCTTTCCAGAGTCCTGTCTCTCTCCCTCTCTCTTTTTAAGATTTTTTTATTTGAAAGAGAGTGCATGAGTGGGGGGAGGGGCAGGGGGAGGGGGAGAAGCAGACTCCCCACGGAGCATGGAGCCTGATGCGGGTCTCAATCCCAGAACCCTGGGATCATGGGCTGAGCTGAAGGCAGATGCTTAACTGGCTGAGACTCAGGTGCTCCTCAAGGGTTGTCTCTAGGGGACGCACACAGATATACTTAAAACTCCTAGCAATGTGGTGTAGTAACACATGGGAAATACTGTTCATTGGGGAAGCTCATTAGAGAACCCATGCCCAGGGTTTTTACTGGGGCTGGTCAGGCAGGCACCCTCTGCCTAGAGTGTACCACAGGTCCAGGCTCCCAGAAGGAGAGCGGGTGTCCAGCATAAACCACACGGTCTATGCAAACACATTACGCCCAGTGAGCCTCTGAAGTGGTCTGAGTTCCCTCAGGGGGTGTCTGGAAAGTCAGCATTCCTTGGTTCTGCCACTCTGACGTTCACTCAGCCATGGGGAGTTTGATGGGACTGGCTTGGGAAGAGAGGTGGTAACCAACCACAGATGACACTGCAGACCTCATTCACTCTGGGGTCAACTCCTCAGTCACTCAGCTGTGAGGGTTGGGGCCAGGTCTAAGAAACTCTCAGCACCCCCAGTCCCTTAGTTTATGATCCAGACTTTCCTTATACTGCTACCAAGAGAGAAGATAACAGACTTAAGGTGTCCCAGGCTTTGCAGGAGAGGAATTGTGTATTTTGCTTCTTATAGCTCTATTTATTGATTTTAAAGCCTAACCTATTCATATGAACCCATGTTAACAACGCCCGAGTCTCTACGACTGTGTAAGTGGTACGTACTCAACAGGACGAATAGTTTTGGCCAATGAACATTTCTTAAGCACAACAGAGGAGTGGGAAGACCACAAAGGAGTCAGATGGGGAACCCTGACATCCTATAGGTTTATCATCTACTAGAAGGGTAATCGAATGACATGGAAAGAACACGGGCTTTGGAAACAGACCTGAGTTCATTATTGCCCAGCCCCCATCACTTACTGACTATGTAGCTTTGGGTAAAAAACCTAACCTGTGTAGTCTCAGTTTTCTCATCTGTAAAATGGAGGTGACAGCATCCACCTTCCAGGGCTGAGATGATCTAGGTTAAAGGGCTTGGCAGCATGACCAGCAGTGCCTCTATCCTGTATTTGATGCGAACAGTGGCCCCTATAGTTGGTGGTGTTACTGTGAGTCTGCAACCCAGGAGAGCCTTAATTTGTCTGATCCATGCTGGAATTTAGAAGTCATTCATCGATACGATTACAGTTCACTGAAAGGAGATGTTTGGATGAGAACTGGAACAACTGGAGATCTTTTGCCTGGCTGCATCTGGAACAGCATTCCAGGAAGAGGGAAAAGCATGAGCCAAGGGTAGAAACCCAAGGAGTACCTACAGGCAACGGGGAACAGCCCAGACCTGGAGAATTTTCACTATCAAGCAAGAAGCTCAGCTTTATGCTGTTGACACAGAAAACAGGATCATCAGGACTGGGCTTGAGTCAAGGGGACCGGAGGTAGGGAGGACAAGGGGCAGGAGCCCCATTAGGAAGCGAGTGTGAAGGCAGGATGCAAGGGCAGTCAGCTTCAGGGGTTTTTAAAAGGAACCAGTCATGCCTCATTCATTTGGCCAATCATGTTCTCGTCCTGGGATAGGTCATGTCTAGGTGTGTAAGACAGACATGGGCACTAGGAGGTGGCGTGGCTCTTCCCTGGAGAACCACTGTTCGGGGCAATGACCCATACCAGCAGCCCCAACTGTAATTTCAAGGAAACGGTTTCTGGGAATGGAAAAGGATCCCCCACTCTTTCTGCCTCCCCTATGGCACTCCCCAACTCCATCACCCACCCCCACCTCATAAAAGCAACACTAGTAAAAATGAAATAGGGCTCCACCTTCTCACTCAGCAATGCGAGGGTCCTGGGTAGACCAGTGCAGGGCCCCCCTTAGGGCCCCTGCTCTCCACAAGGGTGGCAACTGCCTCAGCACCCCTGGTTGGCTCATGCCCTTACCCAGTGGCTGAGTCCCAGGCAATGGCTTTCTTCCCCATGATTGTCTGAGATGAGCAAAGCACGACAGGGTAGCACTGCAAGGCATGGACCCCTGAGCACCAGCACAGAAGCAAACATGCAGCCCCGACATTTTTAATGAGAAGTAAACAGGAGCCAACAGGGTCAGACTCAAACTCCCTCTCTTCCTCACCTCTCACCAGGCCGCAGATCCTGCTATGCAAGGTCAGTGACTCAGCCCAAGATCGTGTCTCTGGAATCATTTCTCTTTTTAGGGCCTTCCAAATTGGGTTATTCTGTCCTTTCCTTTCTATTTACCAAATGCTGATCCTTTCCTCTCTTTTTTCCTCTTGATTTCTGCCAACTTCATTTTGTCCGGGGCAGTTTCTGCATTTGCTTCTCCAGGCTCTTTCCATTCTCTTATAGATTTGATTTGAGATTTCATCTCCTTATTTCTATACAGAGTCTGTTGACATTGTGTCTCCTCTCTCCACCCAGTCCTGAATGCCTGCTTACTGCCAAGCAGCCTGCAGAAAGCCCATCTCCCCGGGCCCCCAGATGGGGTTAAATACTCCCCTTGTCTACCACATTGGTACTCAACAGAACTCCCCTGTTGGCCTTGTTCTGCTCCTCTTTTTAAGCTCTGAGTTTCTTGAGGGCCCACATCTTATTTCTCTTTACAATCCCAGTGCACAATATGGGGAACAGTTCATGG
The DNA here is from genome assembly GCA_004024625.1 of Mellivora capensis. NCBI lineage: Eukaryota > Metazoa > Chordata > Mammalia > Carnivora > Mustelidae > Mellivora > Mellivora capensis. The sequence continues at coordinate 57,787 of PISX010002046.1, read as the reverse complement.
GAGGTGCCAACGACGCTAGCTGACTGGATGGCTAAGCAGAGGGATAAATGAGGGTCCATTTTGCTGACTTCAGTTGCCCCTTCTAGAGCACCTACCACCACAATCTATTACAAAAGCTTTGAGATTGGGGGTATAGCTCAGTGGTAGAGCATTTGACTGCAAAAGCTTTGAGATACAATGTTATTTCAGGTCATTGCCAACACTGTCTGCCTACTCGAGCCATGGGGACCCATTCTTCACCACGTTGGTGATGTGTGGGCAGCAGAAGACAAATGAATTCTCCATGTCCCTCAGAACCTGGAAGATAAGGTTCAGGAGACTTGCTGGGATGGAGTCGTCCCAGGGCAGCTCCCCCACTGATGCAAGGGCCCAAGGGTCACCAGGACCTAGAGTCCAAGAGATTGGAAAACCTGAAAACGGCCCCATGTTCCTCCTCTTGTTGTCCATCTCTCAGACTTCCACTTAGACTGCCAACCCCTTTGCTTCTACACGCTTCTCATCACAACTGCTATCAGACTCACACCTTCCCTCTGGTCCCGCCAGGAAACATAACTGTCAGAAGGATGTCCCTGAAGTAGGCAGAGACAGAAAGATAATACAGGTTGCAACGTCCCAGCTAAGGAACGGAAAGGCTAGATCTGCTGTTAAATGAACAGCAATACCCCAGGGTCAGCAGAGAAATGTGGAGAGGAAACACAGACCAAGTGCATCAGGACGGGAGCAAAGCATCCACACACACACATCCCGTTTCTCATAAAGCCCTGAAATGACTGGGGAGGAGTTCAAACACGAACCACACAGGGGTGCGAGACTAAGAGCACATATGTCTTCACCAGTGCCCCAATTTGTAGTTTTCTTTTTGTCTTTCTGTGTTTCCTAGAATCCCTATACCAGCTTGTACCACTTACAGAAGAGGGAGAAGAAATAAAATATTATGGAGAAAACAAGAGAAAATAAAAGAACGGGTTCTAGGGACCCAAACTGGCAGCTCCCGCCTGCAGCCCCCCAGGGCACTCGGAAAGCCAGGTACCTCTCTGCAGGGCGGGGAGAGGTCAGAGTCCGGGAAGCTCCACATCAAGTAAACTGCGGTGATAAATCAATTAGGACCATGGCCATATGAGGGGGTATTTGGAACAAATGTATAGTGTTAGGAATTTTTAATGACTTTGAGAAAATACCCATGATACTATGTGTAAAGGGCTGAAATGTGTCCCCCAAAAGATAAGTCCGAGTCCTAACCCCTGGTCCCTGTGAATACGACCTTATTTGGAAGTAGGTCTTTGCAGACGTAATTGAGTGAAGGAGTGGATTTAGGGTGGGCCGTCCGTGCAACGAGTGGAGTCCCTGTGAGAGTAGGGGAGATGTGAGGCACAGAGAAGAGGGGCAGAAAAAGATGGGAGCAGAGAGCAGTGTGTCTACAAGGTAAGCAATGCTGAAGATGGCTGGGAGCCACCCGAAGCTGGGAGACAAGCATGGAATGAATTCTCCCTCACAGCCTCTGGAAGGAACCAATCCTGACAACACTTTGACTTTGGACTTCCAGCCTCCACAACTGTGAAAGGACACATCTCTGTTATTTGAAGCTACTGGGTTAGTGATCACTTATGGCAACCCTGGGAAACCAACACACTATGACAAGCATAACCAGCTTCCAGAACAATTACGGTGATGCCAAAGAACTGGGCAGTGGGTGTGGATTATTGCTTTTATCAAGAGAGACAAAGTTATTAAAAATGCACAATTTGCCATCTTACCACTGATGATTTGCTAACAGCAAAACCTTGCTGCTACCTTATGGTTCTTACTCACCAGATGCTTGATCTTCAAAATAATCTGGGAAGGTGAGAGCACTGGGGACATTATACAAACGAGCAACTTGAGGGTGATCAAGAAATCGACCTGGTGGCTGAGTCTGAACTCACAAATATGGGTCCCTTGATGCTTCTTACCAGCTCCTGTCCCTTTGGCTATTTACCTAGTTGCTATGGACTGAACTGCAATTGTCCCCACTCCCACCCCCAAATCCACATGTTGAAGTCCTAACCCCCAGCACCTCGGAATGTGACCGTATTCGGAGACCAAGGCCTTTAAGGGGAGGTTAAGTTAAACTGAAGTCTTAGGCTGGGCCCTAATCCATTCTGACTGGTGTCCTTACAAAAAAAGGAAATTCGGACATACAGGACAGAAGAGACATCAGGCACACACACACAGAGGGAAGATCGTTTGAGGAAACAGAAGGTGGCCGACTCTAAGCCAACGAGAAAAGCCTCAGGAGAAACCTGACTGTGATCTTGGAGAGCCTGGTCTCCAGAACTGTGAAACGTAAATTTCTGTTATTGAGCCCTGCAACCTGGGTATCGTGTTACGGCAGCCCAGGCTGACCAAGGCGCTTACGGAGGCTGGAACACACAGTCTTTATGCCCATTTCTCCTCTTCCAGTGCCATCCTCTCTGGACTCAACCAGGAAGCAGCAAAGGTATCACTCCAGCTACTGGATTGTTCTACTCCATGAGGTTATTTCTGAGCTAACGGTAACAGCCAAGACTTCTGGCAAATCCATCTTCTGCTGTCCACTGAGCCCAGTGGGAAGGTGAAGTGGTTCAAGCCACATTTACTAGATGTTCCAGCTCTGGTGGTTTCTCATTTAGAGCCACAGGCTACCCATGGGGTAGGAGGGGGGTGGGGTTGGTTGTCTTTCAAAGGGGCTGGGTGGGGGGTGCTCCCGGCGGGCTCAGTTGGTAGAACATGAGTTTTGTGGTTTTTTTTAAGATTTTATTTATTTATTTGACAGGCAGAGATCACAGGTAGGCAGAGAGGCAGGCAGAGAGAGGAAGGGAAGCAGGCTCCCTGCCGAGCAAAGAGCCCGATGTGGGTCTCGATCTCAGGACTCCGGGATCATGACCTGAGCCCAAGGCAGAGGCTTTAACCCACTGAGCCACCCAGGTGCCCCAGAACATGCGTTTCTTGATCATCTCAGGATCGTTAGTTCAAGTCCCACACTGGGCACACAGCCTACTTTAAAAAGCCCCCCTCAAAACCCAAAACAAAACAGAAAGAAACTTGCGATTCCTCTCTCGGGCCAGAGGAAGCTTTGTGACTTTTAGACAGGAGAGGCAAGGCTGCCAGAGGCAGGGTGTGGTGACCGGGGCATGGGCTCTGGGAGGCGGCAGGGTTCAGACAAGGGTTTTAATCACTCCTGTGCTTCGAAGCAAGCTGCTTCCCCAAGCCGAGACTCGGTTTCCTCATCTGGGATCCTACCCGCCTCGCTGGTGTATGAATCCGCAATTCACTCAGCCCAGTGCCCTCCACATGGGACGTGCTTCATCAGTACTTTTCGTGTGTGTTAATGGGAAGGTTGCACAAATTCGGCTCCTTTGTCAATGCTATTCAGATCCCACCGGGGTAATTTGGTCTCTGCGGTTACGGGAGCCTGGAGGCCAGGTTGTCTGTGACCATCCCATGTGTTCAAAAGACTTCGAATTTCCATCCCCAGCCTTGAAAAATCAAGAACCTTTACAGACAAGAGTCCAACCTCTGAGCCCTTTTGATAACCTGGAAGAGACAACGACAGGGAGCGAGTGCCCTGCTGCACGACGGTGCCTGGCTACACCGGAGCTGTGGCTTGCCTCTCACGGGGAGCATGTACCCTCCCGTGTGCCCGGGTCCCCCCTGGCCGGCCACACCACCGCCCACCGGCTCAGCCTCCTGGACACATCTGTACCTACAACTCCAGGTGTAGCGAGAAGCGGACAGGAACCAGACAGTGGTGGCCGTGGGTATGGCCATCCAGAAAACGAGCTCCCATCAGCTCCGACGAAAGGTGGTGTAGCCAGCATTCCGAGTTAATGATGAGCCACATTTAAAGGAGGCAGGTGAACAAGCTGTACTACTGAGATTTCCACCTCGAGACCTGAGCAGTAGCTGTTAAACAGAACATGATTACAATTGCAGACAGCAGAATTACAGAGCCGCGCAGACAGATGGATTTTCTCGCGTCTAGCGCTTCTGGAGCTCACGTAGCAAATCCAGCAGGGACGTCTGAAGGAGGTCTAGACGGCAGTCTGCCCTTTCATCCGAGGACACACAGCCGAGAGAGGCTCAGGGTGTTCCTGAGGTCAGGGCCGCTCTGACAGAAGGCCCCAGGGGCGGCGAGTGTGGACGCTGTCTGCTCAGAACCAGCCCCCAACCCCGAACACAGTGGGACGAACACCGTGGGGCGGCTTCTCCACACAGTGAAGAAAGGAGGAGGGCTGGGAGCAAGCAACAGAAATTTATTTTTCTCAGAAAATGGGACAAATTAGCTTCTGCACATCCTATCCGAGATTCAAGGAAAGATCCCAAAAGTATGGCTTAAAAAAAAAAAATCACCAATACTGCAATTTCACAGAGCACATCGATACTGCAGCCTCACTGAGAATCTACTGCCTTCAGAAATGCCGATGAAGCTATGCTTTGAGTCTTAGCCTGCCTTCAGCCCAGTTCCACCCAGTTCTGCCCACTTCCCATGGCCCTGAGGGCGCTAGCTGGCTACCTTTTCAGGTAATGGGAGGAGCTCTGTGCAGACCGTGCCTCTCTCCTCTGGCTGGGGACACTGGGCTTGGCCACGTGTTGTCATAGAAACCACTATCTGAACACCCTGCCCTCCATCTATACGGGTTGGCGGACATCCCCTTCTCCACGTCCCTGCTTCCTTTACTGACTGACTCCTGACCCCCCAGCCCCTCAAACTCCCCTCGCCCTTGAACTCTGGACACCGCATATACTGCAGCCCAGCAAGCATGCTCTAACCCCACCTACCGGATCTGTCTCGGAGCACTTGACCACTAGGGAGCAAGAACCCTGGGCCCTCAGGACAGCTGTCTCCGTTTTCCTGGAGGGAAGCATCTGCTCTCCCACATCCTCCCCCCAGCCTTCCAAGACGCACATAAAAATCCAATCCCTGCTTTCTCTTTACTTTTATCTTGGCTGTGTGCTCTGGGGAGTTTTTACAAAACAAACGAACATGAACTTCAAGGTATGGAGTGTAAATCACTGCAAATCCTCCCCAGGCCTCCAAACGCTACAAACCACCACTTAGCCAAGGACCATCGAAGAGCCTGATGGGTGATAATTCCTATTAAAGAAACACTACCCTACCTTCGCCTTGCCTCCTTATCACGTCTCTTCACGCCGTCAGGTCCTCGGGACAGCCCCGCTTGACAGGTAGAGCCGGGAACACACATGTTATCTCCTTGTGAGGTGGAGACTTTAAAAAATATATACAAAGGGTTTGGGGTTTTTGTTGCTCTCGAGGATTGTGTTTTGGTTTTGCTGCCTTTTGTTTTTATTTTGGCTTTTCCTCTTGGTCTTTTCATGGAGACCAGACATTTGAAAGGGCAGAGGATGGCTAAAGGTGCAATGTTTGCGTCATTTACATATTTGGGGGGAGGCTTCTGCCTTGGATGGGAAACAGAACCACGGACTCAGCAGGCCCCGGTGGCACACTCACCCTGTGCCCTGCCCTTCAGATCAGCACGTACCGCCCCTCCTTTCAAATCCGTGATTGGACCAGCTCTTTCCAAATGAAACAATGCTCCTTATTTATATATAAAAATTTAAAAGACATATATATATATACAGAAAAAAATAAATGTGTGCATTTATATCCAACAGGACCCAGAATTAAACAGCTAGCATTTGTCACTTTCCATTGATTAAAAAAACATCCAAAGGCCTCCTTACCCAGCCTCTCAACAGCTTTGTCTGCCCATCCCCCACCCCGCTGACTCCACGTCATTAATTTCTTGAGTCTGTTTTGCAACTTAAAAGTCCATTTTTAACTACTTTCGCATACACATTTCTATCTCTAGTCAAGAGACAGCACCGGCTTGCCGGTGTTTTTTAAAGTGCCGACGAGTGATATTATTACCACATTATCGATCAACACCTTGTGCTTTTCTTTTTTTTTAAATATTTTATTTATTTAATTGACAGAGAGAGATCACAAGTAGGCAGAGAGGCAGGCAGAGAGAGAGGAGGAAGCAGGCTCCCTGCCGAGCAGAGAGCCCGATGCGGGACTCGATCTCAGGACCCCGAGATCATGACCTGAGCCGAAGGCAGCGGCTTAACCCACTGGGCCACCCAGGCGCCCACCTTGTGCTTTTTTAAAAAACTCAAGAGCTGCATGGTATTTCACCAAAGGATTTGTCGAATCCTCTACTGATGGACATTTAGACCGTCTGGAATTTTTTCATCACGAGGAACAATGATGACAAGAAAATCCTTCATCACATACATCTTTTCAGAAACATGGCAAAATTTAGTCCAGTGTGACAAGGGACCCTCGCTTTTGGGATCTGCTTTTCTGCCCTGTCGACGGAAATGTCTCCTAGAGGAGACGCTCCTTACAGCTCCTTGACTTTCTTCTTCAGCGAACTGCCTTTGCTGAGAACAGGTAAGCCACGTTCGGAGGTAACGGACACAGATTTCCCAGGCAAAACAAATCATTCCTCTTCTCTTGCTCATCATTACTGACTTCTTTTCACGGCTGCCAGTGGGAATATTTACTTTTCCCTGGCATGGCCCTTAGCCCAATAAGAGATCTGTCACTTTCCAGGGCATTTCCAAGGGCGTCAGGCTGACCCCACTCCTGACACAGCCGTCAGGGCTGCAGCACCAATAACCACCCAGAGCCCAACTCTACAATTAGAGAGCATCCTGTCGGCCCCACTGGCTCCCTGCAGCCAAGGCTTTGGGGAGAAGAGACGGCCGCACCTGTTCTTTCTGCACTAGACCTTCCCACATCCATTCACAAAGGGCACTCCCAGCCTCCCTTCCCTCTCCTGTCCTCGAGACAATTTAAATACCAGTCACAGAGTCTCTCCTAACCCCTGCCCTCCATCAACTGGTGAGGTTGTATAGTTCAGTGACACAGGGATAGGCTTCCGTTCACCAGCTATGTGACTACCAATAAGTGACCCACCATCTCTGAGCCTCAGACGCCGCCCTCCACCCCCACCCCCACCCCCATAAAAACGTTAGTTGTTGGAAGAATCAGGGAGAAAATATGCAAGAAGTGATTGGAAAATATCAGGCCCTCCATTCATGGCAACCAAGGGAAAGCCTTGAGGCCCGTGTGAAAAATACTGGTGTTATAACACAAGGAGCGGCTCTGCGGAGATACGGAGAAGTTAGGGTGTGCACCGGATCCTGGATGGGCACACAAAATGAAGACAGACACAGAGTAAAACTGGGATCATCTAGAACTTACTGATGAATTCTGCAGGCTGGAAAGGAAGTCTTTGAAGAGACGGGCAAGTGCTTAGCTGGACCTGGCGTCCCAGGGACACCTGGCCACATCTTAGAGACATCTGTGGTTGTCACGACTGGAGCACGGGGATGCTGCTGGCACCTGGCAGTGGAGGTCGGGGTGCTGCTAGACACCGTACAGCACCCAGGATAACCACCCATGACGGATTAGCCTCCCCAAGGAGCCTCAGCAGTCCGGGGAGGCTGGGGAACCCTGTGGTAGGGACACAGAAGGGCATTCTAAGGGGCGCCTGGGAGGCTCAGTGCGTTAGGGCCTCTGCCTTCAGCTCGGGTCATGATCCCAGGGTACTGGGATCGAGCCCCACATCGGGCTCTTTGCTCTGCGGGGAGCCTGCTTCCCCCTCTTTCTCTGCCTGCCTCTCTGCCTACTTGAGATCTCTGTCAAACGGATAAATAAAATCTTTTATTAAAAAAAAAAAAAGAAGGGCATTCTAAGGCAGAGAGAAGATATATATGGGTGCAGCATTTTCCTGAGGTTCTAAGGACATTTATTTGGCTCATGCCAAGGCCACAAGCTGGGCGGTAACGGGCGGGAGAGGAGAGGACAGGCAGGGTGTGCAAAAGGTGAACACGGTCATCATTTCTAGTGAAAGCAATGACCTGAGGTCAGAAGGCAGCTGTCTGGACTCACCGACCCGGAGAAGGCTCAGTGGCAAACACCACCCAGACCGTGGCTCCAAACCACCCACCGTCACTGACACATCTTTATTGCCCAGCCCCCGCCCCACCGGCAGGACCGCGCGTCCAGACAGCAGCCACCTTCCAGGCCGCAGGCACTTTTCAAGTAGGACGTCAGGGGGCGATCGCACAGCAACAACAGTCAGCACGAGGCAAGGATCAAGTCCTCACTCATCCGATTCCCATTTTTTAATTAAAAATATTAAAAACTTTTATATAAAAATTATATAAAAATATTTATTTTTATGAGCAAATGTAGCTGCCCATCCAAGCCTCTGATCAGCACGAGACGACAGGCGTTGCTAGGAGGCAGACAAGCGTCCAGCCAAGAGTGAAAAAAAAGAAAAAAGAAAAAAAAAAATCAGGCGTTTCTAATTCAAACTAAGAATGCCAGGTGGACTACCCCCACTGATACGTCTGTGGAACCCTGGGAATCTGAGGGCCCCATTTTGGGGACCCACGCTATGGTCGGATCACTTCTCTGTACAGAAGATGAACCTGAGGTCCGGGAAGAACCATCGACGAAAACGGACATTGATCAGGTCCTGCGTCAGGTGTCACCAGGTCATCTTGCATCACAGATCATCTCACCTTCCAGGCTCCCAAGGAAGCAGGTACTAGGATCATCCTCACTCACTCGCTTGCTTTTCAGAAAGAGTAAGAAAACTACGGGCCAGGATTTGAACCCAGGTCTCTGTGGCTCCAGAGCCCATCCTCTCGTCCCCAAGGCGATGGTGCTCTGGCAGTGGGCAGCCAGCTGGGGTCACTGCCAGCCGTGGAGTCAATGCCATCACCTCTAGTCAAGGACTCAGGCTGATCCTGTTCAAACACAGAAGATTAAAAGGGGAGCGGGCAGCCCCCCAAGTCACTTAGGCCCAGTAAACTCCACCCTCCAGACACAGTCCGGCTTTTTTTTTTTCTTGACTGAGAATACTCAAATGTTATTTAACCTTAAAAAATCATGAGCCCAGCTGAGCTACAGAAGTCCATGAATATAGACAAAACAGTTTACTCATCACTGGAGCAAATAAATATGTAAATGGTTCTTCGGCTCCCCGTGCCTTCATCGGTACAGCGGGGAAGAGCAGCACTAACAGCATTTTTCAAGAAGCAGTCTAGGATTACGGGGTGGAATTATTATTTATCCATTCAAAATATGAGTCTTGCTAATTAGGTCATAATGGTGCTCATTTATCATGTGAATTTGAAGCATATATTGTATTGATCTATAATGCTGTCTGTGGGCACAAGGCACTTATTAATACCAGCTTAGCTCTGCCGAACTGTGCTCATAAACCTTAAGCCCTCTTGGAAACCAATTTAAGTGATGCAGGCTGACTGCCGATGACGAACTTGCTGTGATTACAGTTTTCCACCGGGGCGGCTAGAACCGCATGCTTGGCTTTCCAACTCTCTGCCCACCCCCGCCCCCCGCCGCCCCCCAAATTGTAGAGGATCTGCTCATTCCGGCAAGAGAAATAATGGGTAAAATGAACTCACACGGTTATGTCATTACAAGTTGGGTGGCTAAATACTGAACTTGTAGGTAGGTGAACCAAGTCCTGTATTTCATAATGCGTTCAGGAAGCCAAAGGATGAAAGCGCCCATTCATCTGCACACATGGCCCGAGAACAGCCCTGTCCCAGAGCCCTGTTCCCTGGTCACACACCGGGGACACCCGGGGTTCAGCACGGCTTCATTATGCTCCAGGGACTTTTCCTAATGTTTCTGCTGAAGGCTGGCTCCGCCGTTCATTAACTGTTGGGCTTTGGGTAACTCAGCCTGCTCCTCGGTCATCTGGGGACATCTGTGAAACAGGATAATGAGGCCTATCTACAGGATGGGGTGGTTGTGAGGTCTGCGCAAGAGGGTGAGCAAATTACCCGGTATAGGGTAGGTGCTCAGGGTGTCAGGCCTCAGTTGGTCCTAAAAGCGTTCAGCTCACATGCTGCAAGCTCCCACCCATGCAGGCAAACTGCCACAGGCATGGGCCTCAGACAGGGCACATGGGCACAGATGGTGCGCTGGGTGGCAGGGGAGGCACGTCTTACCCTGAACAATGAGAGAAAGTTTTTGGGAGTCAGACTTTTGGCAGTGGCAATCGATCCACAAGATATAACAAAAAGAGAATTCTGTGATCAAGTACTTTCGGGAAACCCCAGAATCGACCCCCACACCCCTGCCCCACTTAGGGACTCCTAATACACCCAAGGGTATCCAGAGCTTGAAACAGTCCCAGGACAGAGAACATGACTGAATTTTTTTTTTTTTAAATGATACTTCTTAAATCACTGAACTTTTCTGGGGGGTGGTGAGTGGGAGAGGGCATGCGAGTTAGCAATGTTAGGCTCTCGGGTGAATGAAAAGACTTAGAATGGGGGCACCTGGGCGGCTCAGTCGATTAAGCGGCTACCTTCAGCTCGGGTCATGATCCCAGGGTCCTGGGATCGAGCCCCACGTCTGGCTCCCTGTTCAGCAGAGAACCTGCTTCTCCCTCTCTCTCTGCCTGCCACTCTGCCTACTTGCGCTCTCTCTCTGTCAAATAAATAAATAAAAATCTTTAAAAAGAAATAAAAAAGAAAAGACTTAGAATGGAAAAGAGGCCTGGAAGGTCGCAATTACCACCAATGCCCCTCCCCCTCCCCGGGGTCTAATGGCCAGAAGTGGCAACTGTCGGAATGTCCCAGACTCCACCTGAGAAAGGACAAAGGCTGGCAAGGTGTCTCCCATGAGTCAGATGGCTCAAAATTGGAAGGACACGGGCACAACGTGCCCCAGACCTTTCCCTGGACTTCCGCCTTTGACCACAGTGAGCTGGTTCCAGGACAAGCAACAGCTAAACCTTGTGTTCACGTGATTTCAAGCGGAGATGCTGCATCTCAGAGCAGAGTCGAAAGAATGTGGAAGCCTCGGGCAACGCAACCATCCTCGGAGCAGCACTCTTACTCTGTTCCATCTCCAACAGGGAGGGAGAGGGGAGGGACCAGGTGAGGAGAGCGGGAAGAGGACTCGAGTAATTCGTGGCTCCCCCCAACTTAACGTCTACAAGGTGCTGGGCAGCAGCTGCCCTCCTGGGGACCCAGAATGCCCTGGGTCCCTACCCCCACCTTGCCCAGTCTGAGCTTTCCTTCCTTCGAGGGACAGATGACAGATTTTCCGGGCAGGTGGGAGGGGCCAACAGTAACCACCATGAGCTCCCCCTGGGAATGCAAGGGTGATCCCATTTCTCCACGAGGGGCAACAGCAAACATCCCGTGTCGCCACACCCCCTGCCATTCCGCTGAAAGCCGGCCGTACACTTGAACATCTAGACAGAGGCCTCCTCTCTGATCTGAGAAGGAGCCCCACTGCCATTAAGATAATATGTAAAATTTCCTTTCATGACTCCACACCTTTGAATTAAGAAATTTTTTCCTTCAGATGTGCCAAGACAATGGACCCTTGGGTGAGGATGTGGGATGGGGCAGCCTAGCACCCGATGAGAAAATGGGAGGAGGAGAACCCAGTTTTTACAGGAACCTAAGAGACTCTGCTTGTTAATATTGTTAGTTCACCTGCAACACATGCTGCATATTAAGGAGACGAGCAGTGACACTTCGCTCAACTTAAACGGCAGTAATGAGAGCTCTATAATGCGTTTCGATTTATTAGCCCCTGCGCGCAGGAAATTTCTCAGGATCTCCGTCCTCGCCATTTCCGTAAGATGCTGATAGCATAATTGTGCATTGTAGGAGTTGACATACAGACAAACACAATCTCTTCCCCAGCGTCTGGTCATCCACCCACATGTCTGATGTCCTTCTGGACCATTCCTCTTATACTTGGTCCATAGAAATCCAGGCTGATATGCATGCATGTGTACGTACATGTATGTACGTATGTATGTATGCATGTATGTGTATGGAAATCGGAAAGAGGAGAGGAGCTGATAAAGCGAATTTTCTCAGCTTTCAGTTCTTGCAACCAGAACAGACATGAAGAACTCAGGTCCACCGGGAGCTGGACCATTCTGTCCTCCAACATTGAAAAAGGACTCAGCCCTCTTGGGGGACAGGAGACACGTATGTCTTAGTAGGAGAGACCAGAAGTACATGGGTGGCAAGCTAACGTCTGTTTCACTTTCCGGATCAAAAGCAAACAAAGGTAAATTTTTTTTTTTTAATTTTATCAGTGAGGTACAGTTGACACACAGTGTGATATTAGTTCCAGGTGTACAACACAGTGATTCAGCAAGTCTATACAGTACCCAGTGCTCAACGAGGTAAGCCTATCTATCACCATACAGTGTTACAATATTACTGACTGTATTTCCTATGCTACATTTTTCCTCTCCCTGACTTATTTTACAACTGGTAATTTATACATCTTAATCCCCTTTATTATGGCTTTCTGTCTCTCAAATAACTCTTAATCTGATTTCCCTCAGGGAAGTTTGTTCCTCTTAATCTCCCTCACCAACCCCTCCCCCTCTCTGGCAACTACCAGTTTGTTCTCTGTGTTTATGAGTCTGTTTCTATTTTTTGTTTGTTCATCGGTTTTGGTTTTTCTGTTCCCCACAGAAGTGAAAACATAGGATATGTTGGCTTTCTCTGACTGGCTTCATCCATATTGTTACAAACAGCAAGATCGTAAACTTTTTCATGCCTCAGTAATATTCTGTTGTGTCTTTACCCATTCATCTCTTGATGGACACGTGGCCTCTTCTGTACCTCGGCTCTTGTAAATAATGCTGCTATAAACACAGGGGTGCGGTTATCTTTTCAAATTAACGTCTTCCTTTTCTTTGGGTAAATACCCAGTAGTGGGAATACTGAATCATACTGTATTTCTACCTTTCATTTTTTGAGGAAACCTCACACTATTTTCCACAATGGCTGCACAGTTACATTCCCCCCAACTGTGCACGAGGGTTCCCCTTTCTTCACATTCCTGCCAACCTGCTATTTCTTGTCTTTTTGATACCAGCCATTCTGACCGGGGTGAAGCCGTATCTCCCTGTGGTTTTGATTTGCATTTCCCTGATAATTAGTGATGTTAAGCATCTTTTCACGTGTCTGTTGGCCATCTGTATGTCCTCTCTGGAAAAATTTCTATTCAGTTCCTCGCCTGTTTTTTAATTGGAGAGGGTTTTGTTTTGTTTTGTTTTCTGGTGTAGACAATGGAGGGTTTAACTCTTGCGCACCTGTCAGAGGCTGGACGAGGCGTTATCATAAGCATCACGTCAGGCATCCCTTCACAAACAACAGCAACACGCTACAAATCTCATTTTATTCTGCCCCCAAATGGAGGAACTGAGGCATGGGAGGGGACATCACTTGCCCAGGGTCACGTGTTAGGTAGGGGACAGAGCCAAGGACACTGGTGCCCACATATAGCCCCTCACGGCCTTCTACCTAGGAGCTCCTCCAAACAAGCCCCCAACTCCAAGCAAGCTTCGGTGTTCTTTTCGCATAACCAGCGCCACCTGGGGTCTCTCTGGGCACGGGGCCATGGGGGGTCTGGATGGGAAAGGACATGTGGGTAAGAGAGACCATAGCCACTGCCAGAAGCTAGCTGAAGAGCAAAGGAACCCTAACTAAAACCCAGGTGCTGCCAAGCCCTTAGAAATGTCTCCATCACAACATACGAGCTGGGATTCTGTGACCTTTGCTGAATGACTAAGCCATTCTGTGCCTCGGCTTCCCCATCTATAAAATGGGCAAAAAATAACACTCCTTTTGGGTTGTCATGAGAATTAAGTAATTTAAAATATAAAGCACTTAGAAGATTGTTGGGTACACAGAATTAATTATACAGGTGTAGCTCCATGGCATTCTTCCTCTTATGACTGCTCTTAGAAAACCACACACCATCAAAGCATGTACATGGATCTCTCTCTCTCTCTCACACACACACACACACACACACACACACTTTTTCTTTTTTTCTCGTCTCTCTCACAAAAACTGGTGACTGGGTCACATTTTCCAATGAGTGGGTAGACTTGGCAAGGGAGCCCCTCAAGGCAGCCTTCCCTATTGTCTGTCTCAGCTCTCCTAGGTTCAGACATTGATGCTTAATAGCCTAATATTAATCTCACCCTGTCTGAGCTTCAAAGGGACAAACTGTTCTGACTATTAACGAAAACGGATTTCAGCAGCAACTTTCCAAGAGACCAGAGCCAGGAAAAAATACTGGTGGATCTAAAAACACAGACATTTCCTCAGTGGTCTCTTAAAAAAGCCTTTTGGGTTTAGAGAGCCACCACCAGAAGCCGGGGAAATCCAACAGCTTTCACCTGGCTGGCACAAGGCCCCACAGACACTAGATGGCGCTAGAACATGCTCGAAAGAAAGCGGCCCCACACCTGGGCCTCCCCAGGCCCTCTCACCCTTTCCAGCACACTCCCATGGGGGTCAAGGAGGCAAGGTGCGGCACAGACTGTGCGGACCGGAATACACGGCCCAAAGGTGGGTAACCAGTCCAATGTCAGTAGCAGTCGAGGATGGTCAAGGAAGTAATATATGCTTGTTTTCACCTCCCTGCACAAGATAGAACTCAGGTTTCTTTTCCGGATTTCAAAAGCCCAATCATCATAACAAGGTGAATATATTTAGCCCTACTGAACTGTACAGTTAAAAAATGGTTAAGTCCTCAAATTTTATGTTCTGTATACTTGACCACAAATACATAGAACGGGGGGGGGGGGAATCAAATCATTCTCAATAATAGGGACAGCATTTGCATTCACTAAAAAAGCACAAAAATGCAGTCAGATACCCTCCCCTGCTTTTGTAGAATGCCCTCCAGCCGCAATGCAACTAAAAAGTAGGGATTCCGCAGACCGGCTGGCTCCGCGGCCCCAGAGGGCACTGCCAGGCAGCTCACATCTCCGTTTGTCCCATGTAAATATGACTCTCCCGTGTGTGAGAAGGTTCTGACGCAGGCTGCCCTCACCCAGAGCAAGGTTCGGAGCCCCAGGTGAGCTCTCCAACGTGGCTGCCGCTGCTCCCAGTCTCACTACTGGTAACTCCCTTGTGCCAAAAGGCAAGAGACCCTCACTGACACCCGGATTACCTGAAATGTAGCAGGAAGACCGGAGCGTCTCGGAGAGCCTCCTAAGTGCCTCAGGGCCAAGCGGGAGGAGTGGCCGCTCTGGCTTCCTGCCACCCATGAGCTGAGACCTGCAAGGCTCAGTGTGGATCCCAGAGGCAGTTGGGAAAGTGCCTCCTGAGAGGAGCCACCAGAGGGCACAGCGAGTGTGGGAGAGCCAGGCCACGAAGGGGACAGAGGGTACAGGCACGGGACCTGGACTCAGCTCTCGAACCTTCTAGAAGAGTGAACCGGGGTGAGTCTCTACACGTTGGCTGCCACCACCGCGAAGTAAGGATAGTGACAATAAAACTCACCGGAGGATCATGGGAGTTACTCTGACCGAAGGACCCAGTGGTGTGGCTGGCATGGAGCAGGCGCTCAGACTGGGGCTGAGACCTTGAGAACGAAGGGACAGCAAGAGGAACCCAAAGAGGAGAGCTTGGATACATAACAGTCCGAGGGCTCAAAGGTGCCCCTGGCCTCGAGGATCCAACTGGTGCCCACGTGCCACAGCCCTGCAAGGCATTTTGCTTCACCCGGGCAAGGAGGCACTCCTCCAGCCTGCACCTTCCAAACTGCCCTTCAAACCTGCTCCTGCCCCCTCCCCTTCCTGCCACTGTAGCTCTGGGGATCAAGGCCAGGATCTTAATACTGCTGTTAAGACCCAACCCCACCTGGCCCTGGTTAACAGCAAGGTATCTCCATACTCCCCCTCTTCATGTGTGGGCCATGTTTTCTTCACTTTATGTCCTATACTCCCTGTGCTCTTTCTTCTTCTCAAACTCCTACTCACCCTTCAGAGCCCTCAGCGTAATGCCCTTTCCTCAGAAGTCCAGCTTATTCATCATGCTGTGTACATTTACTCCCACAAATTATCACGTTTGGAAGGGTTTGTTCAGTGCCTATCTTCCCACAACGTAGTGAACTGTGAACACAAAGTGTCAGCCAATAGAAGTTAGTCATTGCTGTTACCATCCACTCAACAAATATTTCATGAGTATCCCCTGTGATCCAGGCACTGTTCTAGGGCCTAGGGATACAATCGTCAACAACAACACATATGTGTGTGTAATATACACGCATACACACACACACACAGACACATATTATATTTATTTAAAACAATATAAAACTATATGGGACGCCTGGGTGGCTCTGTCGTTGGACGTCTGCCTTCGGCTCAGGTCATTATTCCGGGGTCCTGGTATCGAGCCCCAAATCTGGCTACCTGCTCGGCGGGAGGCCTGCTTTTCCCTCTCCCACTCCCTGTGCTTGTGTTCCCTCTCTGGCTGTGTGTCTCTGTCAAATAAATAAAATCTATGCAAAATAAAAATTAAAAAAAAAAAAACACTATAAAGAGGTTGTTCTTATTCTGCTGGGAAGTATGCAGAGAACTAATGCCCTAACTCTTCTAAATTAACCTCTCTTCCTTCTCACATGATGACTAGACATTCCTATCTGGGAAAGCCCACTAAGTCCTTCAGGCTGGAGGCAGTGGCCGCCCCCCTCGTCATCCTTCCCTTCCTACCTCCCAAATATCAAACTAGAACCGGGGTCTTGCTAGCCTATCATATTTTTTTTTAAAGATTTTATTTATTTATTTATTTGACAGAGAGAGAGAGAAAGAGGGAGAGATCACAAGCAGGCAGAGAGGCAGGCAGAGAGGGGGAAGCAGGCTCCCTGCTGAGCAGAGAGCCCGACGCGGGGCTCGATCCCAGGACCCTGGGATCATGACCTGAGCCGAAGGCAGAGGCTTAACCCACTGAGCCACCCAGGCGCCCCTTGCTAGCCTATCTTAAGTCTGCTCTCCTGCCTCCATCCACAGGGAAGATCACCACCTGCCTTTTCTTGGATTATACAGGTGGCTAGGAGGCCACCTCCCAGCCAGGTCTCTGCATATTTATCTTGGCCTCTGCCCTTCACTGCTCCCACCCTGCTAACAGAGCGGTTTCTCTTAGAGCAAAGCTGACTGTACCTCTGCCCTTTGGATTCTCTTTGCTCTTGGGATAAAGCCCACGGGCTTCTAGGACCCTCTCTTAGGGCCCTCTGGCTTCTCTATCCATGGGCCCTGAAGCAATGTCCGTGCACTTGACAGCTGAGTCATTTACTTGTTGAAGCACACAGTACAGAGCCAGGCAGACAGAGTCCCAGTTGAATGTGTGAGATCCACTGGCATTCCCCACCCAACAGGAAGCAGAGGGGCCCCTCTTACCGGGCCCTGAGCCTATATAGGGGGTGGGTGCTTTTACAGATGCTGATGAACTGTTCACCTAGACACCGTACTACAAACAGGAAGTTAATTATTTATCTTTCAATTCCCATTACACCTTTATTTGCAAGCCATATAACGGCTTTACATTTCTGAAAACCCTCTGCCATCAATAAGTAGCATTCGCATTATGAGCCTCCCACTGCCTGACCCAACACATCAGTGGGTGTGGGAGGCTCCCACCAGACCAGGAGGTTGGCTTGGTCTTTACTTTGGGGACAAAGATTGAGGAATTCCTGGCATATCCCTTTGGTCGAGCACTTAAATACCTCAACGAGAGGAGCTCTGACCCCCAGGAGGAATGCCAGGGACAGCAAAGGCAAATGGGTCTCTTGGACACATGGAGGAGAACACATAATAGAAGACAAGGAATGGAAAACAGTGATTCAGAGCAAGGAGCCAAGGTCCAATTCCTACAAGGTGTGTGATCTTGGGCAGGTCACCTAACCTCCCGGAGCCCCTGCCTCCTGGTCTATAGCGTGAAGATAGTAACAGAATCGGTGATACAGAGTAGAAGAGAGGAGCCAGGGGAGAATGCATGGTGGCTCAGATGAGGTGAGGACGCTACCCGCGCTCCCGCATTCACTATTGCTAACTACTTCTAACTACCGTTAACTACTTCGGCTACCTCTAAGACGGACCAAAACGCACAAAATGCAGTCAAAAGCCTAAATATCACACTGAGAGTAAACCAGCAGCAGCAAACATTTTACTGAGTCATCGCTACGTGCCAGCCCTGTTCTAAAAGCTTTGCAAACATGAATTAATTGCATCCTCAGAATAACCCTATGGGCCAGTACGATTTTATACCATTTTAAAGATGGGAAAACTGAGACACAGAGAAATCAAGGAAGCAGCCCAGGGTTAAACAGCGCCTCCTGCATGCATTTAAAAATGGTACTGCAAAAACCCCTTCTCGCGTATGATTTTATTTTCTGATTTTACCTCTCACGATAAACTATTCACGAATGATATTCTTTCAAACCCCTGTTCAATCAATCCCCACGTCCCGTGCAAACCTATGGTTTTACTATATTACTATTTTCTTAGCATAAATAATATAATAAAACAAAGACAGTCTTTAAGACCTGTATATTTAGCTCCTAAGAGTCATTTTTCCAGTCTTCTATATATTCACCTCGCAAGATCGAGTGTTGCGAGACATGGGTCTTATTTATTTCTGCATGTACATCTTTCTTTCAGAATATGAAAGGCGCTCCGTGTGAAAAAAATGGGAACTGTCTGAAACCAGACATAAAAGTCCCCAGTGATCCGCCACCAGGGATGGCCACCTGCATATTTTGTGACTTCTCCTCCAGGCTGATCCTGCGTGATTCTGTTTACAGAGCCCAGCTCCCGAGATCCATCAACTCTGCAGTGGTGACGCAAATTACTTAGCCGTTCAAGACACCCACTGCTCTTACAACATGGGTCCTTTGTAGATTATAATTCCACAGAGCTCTTTCTTCCTTTCAGCAGAAATTAAAAAGGAAATTAAAGTCACAGACAAGACACAGGACAGCAGGGGCCCCGGAGTTCCTGGGCACTGAAAACCCAAGGGCCATTCAGACCACCCAGTACCCGGTTACTCGATCTGTTAATGAGCTTCCCCTGGAAAACCCAAACAAGGCTGACAGCCCCAGGGGATGACCTGCGCACCAGACTGCCCTGCCCCGAAGCCACAGCCCACAGCCAGCTGGCTTCCTCTGGGGACCAGCCTCCTCCTCCTCACCACTGTGAGAACCAGGCTCCCCCCATTTCCCTGAAGCTGGGAGTAGGGGAAATGAAGCTGGTGGGCTCTCTAGGACAACTTAACTCTCTTTCGCAAGAAAGCTGAGCATTTCGGCAGGATAAGCAATTACACTGGGAGAAAGAAAACCCCGCTCTCAGCCAGCGGGAGCCCCAAAGGGTGATGTGGCCCTGAGAAGCTTGTGGAGGTGGATGGAAGGAGCAGGCAACAGAGGCCAGCACAAGGGAGAAGAAAGGAATGGAGTGCAGGGAGGATTGGTTTTTTTTTTTGTTTTTAAAGTTTTATTTATTTTAGAGCGAGCAATATGTGTGTGTGTTGGGTGAGGTGCAGAGGGAGAGGCAGAATCCTAAAGCAGACTTGCAATGAGCGAGGAGCCCAATGGGGGCTCGATCCCAGGACTCTGAGATCCTGACCTGAGCTGAAGCCAAGAGCAGGCCACTTAACTGACTGAGCCACCCAGGTGCCCCCAGGGGAGGGTTTTAAAGCTTCCCACGGCAGCCAGCTAAAGCCTCAGAAGCAGAAGGCAAGGACAAGAATGGCAAATGGGACTGGAAGGTCCAAAACAGACTCTGTGAGAGAAAGGGGAGCAGGGGCAAGGCCTGCACAGACCAGCTCGCACAGTCTAACCCGTGCCACCGTGACTCCGAGCTGGCTTCCTCTGTCCCTGGTTGGGCCCCCGGGTGAGTCTGCAGCTCCTTCCAGCAGATGCCTCCCAAGGGGACTCAACTGCAATCACAGATTGGATCCATCAGTGGGGTTGTCGGAGGGGACGGAGCAGGACCACAGAGCCCACCAGCCTCACTCACCTTCCTCGTGGCCCGGAATCCTCTTACCCACCGAGTGAGTACGAAAGGATCCTTTTCCACCAACAAAGTCACCTGCCCAACTCCACCAAAAGGATTTATAGAACTTGCATGCACTACTTACTGTGTGTTGCTAATAATAATATCAACAACAGTGGTAACAGTAGCAGTTAACACTTCCGAAGTTCTTACTGTGTACCAGGCAGTGTACTATAAGCGTTTTTATGGCGTAGTGAACTCATGCTCCGTAATGACTCAATTATTATCCCCATTTACAGGTGGAAAAACAGAGGACAGAAAGATACAGCCATGGGCCTAAGGTCACACAGGATGCAGCAGGTGGCGGGGCTGGGATTTGAACCCAGGGAGTTGCCTCCAGAGCCCATGCTCTGAAGCAGCCAGCTGCCTGTGCTGCAGAGTCCGGGCACACAGGGCTGAATAAGCAAGCACGAGCCCTGCTTGCAGAGCACAGACCAGAAGGAAGACTTCTGATACACAAATCTAAGTCACTGATACACAAATCTAAGAACGGCCGTGAAGCAACACACAGGATGCTGTGATTCAGAGTATGAAGGCCAAGGGAAGACAGCCGCTGAGACACAGTGGCCGGGGAGGCCTGGGCTCCTTGTAGGGACAGGGTACTGGGCAGAGGTGGTAGCACCTGCAAAGGCCCGTAGACAGGACAGAGCTCGGTATGTGCCTAAGACACAGAAGAGCGACCGGCGTGGCTTGAGCCAGCCAACAGGAGATGTGACTGGAGACCACCCAGGAGCTGGAGCATCAAGGCGTTGTAATCTTGGTAAAGGGTTCGGCACAGAGAAAGAACTCCCAAAACACCACCCTGCAGAGCCCAGTCGGGAGGGCCCTGGTTCGGTAACTCCCCACGCATCCCCATGCCATGCAACCAGCCCCTCTGGGTGTGGCTATCCTCATCTGTGAAACAGGACTAACAGGAACCCCCATCTTACAGGCGTGTTGTATCAGAAGATCAGTTATACATGCAAAAAACACGCAGGCTAGTGCTGGGCACGTGACAGTGTGTCCGTGTTTCCCTTGGCGGATGCACCCTCTCCAAGTCCAAGGCTCCGACATGCATCCCATACATTTCCTACGTGACTGGAGGAGTGGTGGTCCGGGTAGAGCCAAGAAAGAGAAGAAACAAAGCAAAATTAATCTGCGATCAATATTGCTTGCAGCCATTATGGTGACAGGCACAGACAAACACATACACAGAACTGAAGGCCAGCTTCCTCGGCCAGCTGTTGCCATCAGCTGCTTTGGACAATTATGCAGGCAGACGCACAACCTTTCTAGAACTAAGCATTCCCCGACATTTTTTATTTGCAGCTCTTCTGTCTATCTCCCCCCCCCCCCCTTTATTTAGTCTGCTTTCGACTGCACGGGTCCAGCTGCCGGCTTCACTCGGATGCGCTGACTTACAGTAATTCTGAGTTAAGCTTTATCTTATGGTCTGTGTAAATAATGAGTCAGAGACAGACTCAGTAAATGACAGCACTGGCTGGGGTCAGGGCTTGGTTCTGCGACTGCCGCTCTAGGAGTCTGGGGGGTTAGGCTCCGAGTGTCGAGGTGGGGAGGGAGGGGCCAGCCATGCTGGGCAGGCATCCCGGAGATCACGACAACAGCAGAGTCCCGGGCAGGTATCTGTGGCTGAAATACGAAATACACTGCTGTTCCCTGTTCTTCCTCCTTTCCCAGACCCGTGCCCTGGACCACATAACCCTGCTTTGCTCTCCCAAGGCAGAGCCCATCTCCCGCCCCATGGAGCCTGGGCTTGGCTATGTGATTTATTCTGGCCGATGGGGCCACAGTGTGTGCTGTGGGCAGAGCCCTACCGTGTGCTCATGTAGCTGGGGGTGGGCTTTTCACTTCTAATACCACCAGGAGAAAACTGTGCCCTGGGAGGCCCATGTCTCCCAGGAGAGGAACAAGCGGAGGAAACCTGAATGCAGCTTGCAGGGAGGAGGCGAGCCTGGCCCATGCCAAGGGCAGAACTCTTGCCCCATGCCTAGCACACCACGTTTCGAAATATTCACTGACAGTCACTCATCTGACAAGGTCGGCTTAAGTACTTGTGATCTGGGAGCAGGGAGTGCACAGAAAAATAAGCAAGCAATGCGGGAATGATCTGTTCCCTTGCGTTATCTCCTGGCCTCCAAACTCCTTGAGGCCCAGGGGTGGGTCTTCCTGCCCTCCGCCCGGGGGTCCGGCCCCTAAGACAGCGCCTCTCTGATGTCAGCACCCACAGGCACAGTCTCGCAGCCACAGCTAGTCCCAGCAGCCACGAGCTCCTGAGTGCTTCCTCTGAGCCAAGCCCGACGCTAAGCCCTTCACAACCAACCTTATTTCATCGGAGAGTCACAATAAAATGAAGAGATGGGTCTGGTCCTCATTTTTCAGAGGAGAAAATGGAGTCTTGGAGAGGCGACTTCCAGCAGAGCTTAACCCCCAACCGTGCAGAACAAGCCCGTTCCGTTCTCTCCCACACGCCGAGCCTCCGTTTTCTTGGCCACAGCTCCCCTGTGAACAGCAACCCCAAGCTGTTCACCCAGATCCCCTCCACTGGCTCCCTCGTTTCCTGTTTGTTCATCTGGTCACCCAAACCAAAGGGCAAGAGCCTAGGGGGCAGAGATTTTGTCTTTAGACGGTAGTAGCAGAGAGCTTCGGCTCCGAGGTCACAAGAATGTGGGTTCAAATCCGGCTCTGCCATTTACTGGATGACTGGGCAGCCAGGGTTTTCTAGAGGAACAGAACCAAAAGGACACCAGATAGATAGATAGATAGACAGACGGACAGACAGACATAGATATTTATACCACGGAGAACTGGCTCAGGAGATTCTGGAGGCCTGAGACATCCCATGACCTGCCCTCTGCAGGTGAGAGGCCCAGGGAAACTGATGGAACAGGTCGCATTGAAACCAGGTGTCTGGGAACCAGGGAGCCAAGGGCATAGGACCCTGTCTGAGTTCAAAAGCCCAAGGCCTGGGAGCACCAACGTCCCGAAGTCTGAAGACAGGAGATGGATGTCTCAGCTCAAGTGGAGTGAGGGAAGCTGCCCTTCCCCCGTCTTTTCATCTTCAGTGAATCGGATGAGACCCACCTGCCCCAGGGAGGGCCACCTGCTTTACTCCCTCTACTGGCCCAACGCTAACCTCTTCCCGAAACAAGCCCCACAGACAGACAGAATTTTCCAATTCTCTGGTCATCCTCAGCCCAGCCAAAGGGACACATACATTCAAGCACCACAATGACGTTATGCAAGTCCCACAATCTCTCTAACCTCATTTTCCTTCCTTGTGAAACAGGGATCCTAATAATAGGAGGAACCTCTTCAGCAGATTCCGGTAAGGTAGAAAGTGCTCCTGCCTGGGGCCCAGCACTGGGACTAGGGACCCCTGCTCTCTTCACGTGTTCGCAGGGGCAGGCCGCTGCCTTCTCCGGGAAGCCGGTTGGTCTCCGGGCTTTGCTGCGTTCTCACACGGGTGTGCCCTCGGCCCTGCAGGCTGGAGGTAATTGTTCGGCTTCCATCCTGGGAGAGAAGCACAGGGGCTCCGCATTCCGAGCCTGACTCACCTCTGACAACCCATCCCGCTTCACACGTTTGCAAGAGCCTGCCTCCCCTGCTGGAGCACTGCTGGGAGAGACCGCGTCTCCAGAATTCCACTACGGGCAATTCTTCCCCAGAACAATAATCATGAGATCCCCGTGCCACACCCCTTCCTCAGATCCACAGTGAGGCCTTGCTGGTCAGCTGTCCAGTCCGGAAGCAGGGCCTCCCAGACCAGCACCCTGTCCACGAGGTCGTCGGACGCTTGGGTGTATGTGCCTCTTGATGGCACATCCGTGCTTTTCCTGTGCAGACTGTGCTATGGGCGGCAACCCCTGCACCCCAGCCTTACTCCTGCGCTACACCACCCGTCCCTCCTCCTCCCTTCCTCCCAAACTGAGGTGGTGATCCCTCTCCCTCGGCGTGCCCCTGGCTCCAGCAGCATGCTCACTTAGGCCAGCTCTATGATCTCTCCCCTCTAATTTGCTCCCATCAATCAACAAATCCCCCCTTCCCCTGACCACATCTCTTCTGTCTGGATTGCTCCTCTAGGCGTCTATTCATTCCATCCCTTTGCGTATCCAGCCAAGGGTCACCAAGTGCCAACTACGTGCTGGGGAGCGGGCACAGGACAGTGAACGGGAGAGGCACGATGGCCTCGCTCGGAAGGAGTCAAAGTGTGTGCTGGTGTCTGCAGCTGGGCTGGTGGATTCGTATCTGACCTTCACCCATCGGCTGACCGACCCAGAGCAAATGAGCTAAGCTCTCTGGGCCTCACTGCCTCCACGGATAAAATGTAGATAACAGTCACTGCCTCATGGGGTTCTCACGGTTTAAATGGACGACACACACAGAGCTTCCAGAGAAATGTCTAGCACACAGGAGACACTCACAGGACGACCCCACTTACTACAACTATGGCGACAACCACCACCACCTATGGAGTAAAAAATACTACTCTCCTGGCGAAGGCGACTACAGTGCCTTTATGAAGGAGAAGAATGTGGTTACGAAATCATCCGATGAGGGAGGATCTGACCACTTAAAAAAAAAAAAAAGTTTGCTGTATCATCACACAGCTTTGTCTTCTTTCTGAATATAAATCCCTAGAAGGCAAGGGCTGTCACATGCTACTTGGGAATTTGTCCCCAGACTAAAAATACAGCTCAGGGAGTCCAGGTCGTGTATTTATTAAAAGCAAAGTAGACAAGGGTACGAAGACAATTTCAACAGAGGAAGAACAAAAAGGGCTGGGACAACAGCGTATCCACAAGTGAAGGAACGAAGCTGGACCCCTCCCTCACACCACACATAAAAAACAGACTCAAAATGCATCAGAGACCTCAACATAAGAGCCAGGATGATAAAACGCTTAGGGAAAAAAAAAAAAGTGGGAGTAAGTCTTTGGCACCTTGGATCAGGCAGTGACTCATGAGATCTGATATCAAAAGCACAAACAACAAAAGAAAAAGCACGTGCACTGGACTTTACCAAAATTAAAAACTTTTGTGCTGCAGAAGATACCATTAAGGAAGTGGAAAAGATGACCCACAGAAAGGGGGAAAATATCTACAAATCGTAGAACTGATAAAGGACTTGTTTGGAGAAAATATGTAAAAAAAAAAATTCCCTGTGGCCGGGGGGTACTCTATGCTGGGAAATGAGAGGAGGGCTGAGAACAACAAAACTGAGAACAAATATCAGGGGGCCCTAATATTGCAAAGTGTAAACAAAGTACTTTTAATGAAAAATACAAGGAGCAAGGATGGAAACAAGAAAAAAAGACAAGAGCAGAAGCAAGTTTAAGCTGGGTACCCAGCAAATTAGTATAGTTCCTTCTAGTTTTTGTTTCACGTTCCAGTTCATATTCCAGCTTTAAATATAGCCTATACCAGCTATGATGTGAAGCCACACTTTAACACCCCCCGTGCAAACTTTGCAATTCTAATAGAAAACACACCATAAATTAGTCTGAGGTGACTTGTCTTTGCCAAACGTCTCAGAGCGTGATCATCTAGAATGGATGATCAGTGACTCCCGAGACTTTCTCCCCCTCCCTTTTCTTTCAGATTCTACCTCACTACTTTTGCTCAGAAGATCCCTCTTGCAACCAGAAGGCAAATCTTTGTTCTTGGTCCTGAATGATCAAAGTAAATGTCCTCCACACGAATCAAGATTTACACATGGCTTTTAAACCGGTGCCAGTCCATAGAAATGGAGAGAACCTCGTAATGCGGGGGCCTTTTGTACTCCGTGGTGCGGTTCAGGTACCCAAGATTCAGTAATATTTGCTGAGTGAACAAAGGCTGATGTGAGATTCACTTCTGTTATTTACCAGTAAGACAGTTTCTCCAAGGACACAGACGCAGAAACGTTATCACGGAGACACTCTGGAGAACAGAGGCCCCATGAGTCTCTCTGCCTTGCCAGTAGAAGGTCAGCTCCACCCCCTCCTGTACCTGAACATTCACCCTCTGGAATGTTCCATGGCTCTTTCCACTGTTGTGAGGCCAGGAAGCAAGATGCCAGATGGAACCAAGCCTGTGGCCTGGCTCCTTGCTGGGAGGCAGGAAGGAAAAAAAAAAACTTGTGAGCTGGCAGAGACGGAGCATCCTGGAGAGGTCACGTGATGCTTCCACGTTTATTGTTCCTCCAGAGAGGGAAAGGCTCGGCCGGCAGCTACGTGCTGGTTGGTTATAAAGGGGAGCCACGGGCCCACCGGGAATGGAATCCACGCTTAGGAACACCTTCCTCGGAGCTGCGTGCTCAGCAGCCTTCTCTCACTTTTCCGCCCAGCGATCCTGGAGGCAGGCCTTGTCACCTTGGTGCTCAGAGTGGGTAAGTCACTTGTCCAAAGCCACAGAGCTACTAGCGGGGACAGCCGCGGCCTGACCCTGTGCAGAGTCTGAGCTCTTCGTGTGTTGTATGACGAATGCATCTGAGAGAGTTGCTACGTGACTGACAGAGGCGTCTTGGTCCTAATATTCACACCCAAAGCCTAATGGACGGCTTTGTTTTTGTTTGTTTTTACTCTCTCCCATCTAATGCTTTCTCCTCTGTGCCAGGTTTCTGTGGCTCAGGGATTAGGACTCAGCCTTTGTGAGGAGCACCTGACACACCCTCTACAGATCACACCTGAAGTATGATCACACCTGGGGGATGGGACTGCGGGGTGACCAGGAACAGCTCTGTGCGACTGAAACGGGACACAGCTGATTCTGGGGGCCGGCAGCCTTTCTGGCCTATGTGTGTGACACCATGTTCGAGAGCACGCTCAGGAACAAAGGACTATGTGAAAGCTCTCTTAGGAACTGACGGGCCCAGTGAAGGGTTTGGACCAATCAGCGGCTCAAGTCAATGGCTCACTGAGATGCCTTCTGATGGAATGGGGTTCCAATGAGCTACTGCTGTGTAACAAATCATCCTCAAATTTAATGGCTTTTAGTCTCTCTCAGAGTTTCTGTGGCTCAGGAATTCAGGAAACGAGCAGTAGTTGGCTTGAGGTCTCAGGTAAGGGGGCTGCCCAGACACTGCTCTCTCTCCATGGGCCTCCCCATGGACTCTCTGAGTAGATTGATTTGGGCTTCCTTACAATATGGCAGCCGGAGGGCAGATGGGCTGTTTACAAGGCAGCTGAAGCTTTCAAGAAGGACTCTTCCAGAGAGCAAGGAAGAAGCTGCATTCCCTTTCTTTCCTAGCCGTGGAAGTCACAGAGCATCACTTCTACCATGCTCTGTTAGAAAAAATAGTCCCAAACGCTGGCCCAGTGTCCAGGGGAAGGGACAGGGGCTCCAGCTCTTATGAGAGGAATGGCAAAGAATTCGTGGACATACTTTAAAACGGCCACACCGAGGTTGGGAGAAAGAGAGGGAGAAGTAATTAGCTGTGGACAGCACGGAGATGTGCCATGGGGAGGGAGGCCCCATACGGTCACTTCCCCACAGACACAGCGTATTTCCAGAAGGGAAGCAGGCAGGCACCGGTAGACCAGAACAGTCAGAAAAATGAATAAATAAAACGTTCTGAGCCACAAGGGAAAGGCTGCCTAACAAATCAGCTAGTGAAGACAAAGCATCTGTCCTTGGAGATTTCCTTCAGATGCAGAGTGAGCCAGATCAGAGGCCCACCGGCTT
This sequence comes from Mellivora capensis, assembly GCA_004024625.1. Taxonomy (NCBI): domain Eukaryota; kingdom Metazoa; phylum Chordata; class Mammalia; order Carnivora; family Mustelidae; genus Mellivora; species Mellivora capensis. The sequence goes on along the minus strand of PISX010002046.1, from coordinate 30,204 downwards.
CTGCGGAAAAAGCAAACGACAAGTCAGGTTCCTGTCATTTGAAGACTAACTATCACTTTGATCAAACTCCAAGATCAAGGTAAAAGCTGGGCTCTCAGAGGGTCACACGACGGGTTTACAATAAAGGAGTCCATGAGAGAAGAAACAAGAATGTCAAGCGCCTTTCCAATTAGGCACCCGGATAGAAAGGGGCTGCCCCGGGACGCTAAGGCTCGTTTGGTTGAGAGGTCCAGGAAGCAAAGCCCTAACGCCACTCCGATGAGTCTGGGGTCTTGTGGTGGCCAGGCCCAGAGCCACAGGGCAGGCTGCTGGCACAAAGCTGCCTCGATCTCCTGGTTCGGTTTGTAAGAGCTTGTGGCAGACACAGGCTCATACCCCCCAGCAAACATGCATTCTCTCCTCTCCTGCCTCTCCAAACATATACTCCGGAGTTTCAGAGGGGCAGGTGAGCGCCCACGGCGAAGAAGAATGCATGCCCAGCCTCTCGTGCAGCTAGCTGTGGGCAGGTGACTAAGTTGAGGTCACCAGACTATGAATAAAGATGAAGCGGCCGGTCCTGGTGTTCTCCTTCTTTCCTTCTTTCTGATGCCCGGGAATCTGTGGCCACTGGAGCAACTTTGGGAGCACTGAGGAGGACAGAGCGCCCTGCTGGCCCAGGCTGTCATCTCTGGGGTATAGTGTGTGAGAGATTTCCTCTTACTTAAGGCACTTACTGAAAGTATCACCTCCACCTTATTTTAGCTACTGTACTTAGCCAGTCTCCTGGCTAATACGGAGTCCCCAGACCATTACAGGTCTTCCAAACTAAGAACCTCTTGTTGGAAAAAAATCAGGGAAGAAACACTGGATGCTGATCTTAAAGGTCCCCAAAGCGTTTGCACGCTTCCCTCTTTTCTCTGCCTCTCCCAGCTTCCCGTTCCCTCCTGCCTGTTTGAGTACGAAACATATGCCTTCCATGACTCGGGGAATGACTGACGCTGATTATCACAGCTCATGCAGAAGGGAAGGTTTAGGCTGGGAGACAGAAGCTTGGGCCGCGTGGGAACCAGGGCTGAGAACTGGGGGGCCCTGCAGGATAAAGCCAACACTGTCTCCTTCTCTCTCTGGGGGGCTGCCGCCTGCGGCCTCTTAGGCGGGTCCTTCAGGCAGACATGCACCCCCTACTCTGAATTCCACCCTTCGCAGCTGTGGCTTCCATGTGGCCCTGTCCCTCCATGTTTGCTCAGCCTCTTAAGGCTGACACAGCCCTGAGCCTCTGAGTTTGAGGGAAACGTTCGATTTGCTGCTGCCGGGCCTGTGAACAGACTGACCTTGGGTCACGTGTCCACGCTTCACTGGGTCCACAGTGACTTAGGCGTTAGGGACAGTTTGGGAGCATGGAGGGCTGGTCCTTCCAAAGGTCGTGAGTGGAGTACACAGTCGGGAAGGAGCTAAGGTCACGGCAGCTAACACGATCTATCTAACATGTGTTGGTATCCAGAACACAGAGCACAAATGCAAGGGTTCATGCAACATTGTTCAAGTTGGTAGTGTTGGCTGTGCATTCCTGGTTGGTCTCTCAACTAAGCTACTAAGCAGCTCCCAGGAATTCTCCTGACGTCTCACAGCACCCAGCAGAGTGCCCTCTGCTGAAGACCTTCCATAGAAGGGGACTACCAGTGCCAATCTGAGCACCTCATGCAATTACAGAAGGGACAAGATCTCAAGGAAGGAAACTCATGGAAGGAGAACATGGCTCTGTGTCATTCTGTGGCATTCCAGAACCACCGATTAACCAGACTGACACCTGCTGAGTTTTCAGGCAGCAACAAGGAGGAAATGAGAAAGAGGTCCTCCAGGAGGATCTGGGAGAAAGTGATAAGAGATCTGCAACATCGAGGCACATTTCCACTTCTCCCAGGCCAGGGTTCTCAGGTAGCCAGACTGGGGCCAAGGAATAAAGATGATCACAGGACTGAACAACCCGAGAAGGGCGCTCAAGCTATCAGTCACCGGGAGAGGATGAGGAACATCCAGCCAATGGTCGTCGACCCTCCCAAACAATTCTCATCCTGGGGAGTTCACAGAATCTATTACTCCACAGTCTCATTTATGTTTTCCCAGGTCTTGATCAGACTTCTGCTTGGAGGGATAGCAGAGCCCGAGAAGAGCCACAGAGAATCAGAATTCTCCTTGTCTGCAATGGTAACTGGCCCCTCCTAGGAATTCCCTTACCGGAGATGAGAACCTCATTTCCCCTGATCGTCTTCCTCTGGCCCCACCTTCCAAGCGAAGCATGCAGGGATGGGTCTTCACGGCCCAGCTCCAACCCACCCTGACAGCTTCCTGCCCCACCAAGCACCCTCCACCCCCGCCACATACATATGCACACTTAGCTCCCGCCCTACCCTCTCTGGCTGGATGCCCGACCTTCTGCTTGTTTCTGGGTCCATTTTTATTTATCCTTAAAGACGGGGCAGAGACTTCTCTGCAGTCCTGCCATACTCCGCCAGCGAAACCATCATTCCTCACTGTCCCAGTCATGCCCTCATGTCTCCCATGGGGTGCCACTCAGTCATCTGCTATGGCATTTATCACATTCTCGGGTAATTATCTGTAGGGCCTTCTGTCTCTCCCTTGCAGACTGGGAGCAATTTTAATCTCGTCTAGCTGTGTGTTTCTTCCAGAACCTGGGTGGGGCCAGACAACAGGAGGCACTCCCCTGGAAGGGTTTGTGGGCATGAGTCTCAAGAAGAGTTAGCAAAGTAATAGTGTGCTGGGGGGAGGGGTGGGGGGAAGGGAACGGAGGGCTACAAGCTGTCCGCGGACGGAACAAAGAAATGTCCCCTGCACAACCAAGCAGTGAGCCGCACACGGGGTCTACTGCCTCAGGGGTCCAGACTGGATGTCCCCATGTGCCAAGGAGAGGGAGGGATAGATGGACAGATGGGAGGCAGAAGCCAGGAGAGCTACGAGAAGGGGGACGTGCATGAGCAGTGGGAGAGCCTCAAGAAACAGCTCTGGACATTACCCCGGGGGGCTGACAAGATCAGGAAGCAATTACGGCCTTGACAGGAGGATGGCTCCGACTTGCTTCTCAATGAGGGTCAGCTCAGACGTCCTCAAGCTCCTGCTGCACTGCTTCAAGGAAAGGAAGCTTTCATGATGCAAATACTCACTTATGAAGACGAAAACCCCACAGGTATAGAGAGGTAGCCACCAATGTCTCCCATTCTCCTAACAGTCAGCGTCTCTGCCTTTCCTAGCCCAGCTGGGCTCTCAAACTCTCCAATTAAAGAGGGAAAAAAGGCTCCCGCAATCCTGCCGTGAAGAGTTACCTCCAGCCGCTTTATTCTAAGCAAAGCCCAATGAGTTCTTTTGCGGTGATGGTTCTCTCCTAGGGCCTCTCTAATGCAGCTCTTGGCAGCACTTGGTGGTCCAAGTTTCGTAGTCAATCCTGACTACCCATCGAATTGGAGGCTGCGACATTCTGGGTTCAATCCCCTAAACCCAGACTACCATCTTTTTAAATACATAAAGTCTTTTCCATTCATGCCTGAAAAATTACCATTAAAAACTCGTATTCTCCCATCTCGTGCCCTCCATGATTTCCCTAGAAACGATCTTTGGCTGTTCAGTCACTTGGTTTCCTCTTGCTACATTCCCTTGGCTCTCCGGCATTCTTTGGGGTGTTTATTCGAGACGGTAGGGTAAGCCGCAATCACCAGCCCTAATTCTTCCTTCTTGGGGCTGCGTATTTATCCACTGGAACCCTGGGCTCCAGCTCTCAACCAGAGGCAGTTGCTGGCGGATTCAGGTTGGCTGGGGCACTGGGACCGGCAGGGGAAGGACACGAGTGCAACTGTCCTCAGGTGCCTGGGAGGAGAGGTGCTGATGGTCTCGGTCGGACCCCGGGAGGGGTGCTGCCTCGCTGTCTCCAGCTCTAGCACGGCCGTGAATGCGGAGTTACTGAGGCTGGCCTTCCACCCTGTCCAGGAGACGAGCATCTCGAAATACAAGCTGGGAGACGCCCCCTTCGCCAGGCGTGACTCTGTGACCCCAAAGACCAGGCAGAGCAGCACCACCCCGCACCCCAGAGGATCCATTCTCGGCCACCATCCCCTCCACATGCCACAGGCTCTCACTTCTCTCTCGGCCCCGGGACTCTGGTCACTCTCCAGCACCTCCCGTCCTTGTTGGTTGGACACAGAGTGCATAGATGTGCCCTGCCTGAGTGTGGCTTCCTGGGGGCCGGAGGGGTCTGCCAGGGCTGCTGCGAGCAGAGCACACCACACCCCGGATGGCTTCACCAGCAGAAATTTACTGTCTCACCAGCCGGGGAGCTGGGTGGCAGCGGGGCTGGCTCCGTCTGAGGGCTGGAGGGAGGATCTGATCTATGCCTCCTCCCCTGGCTGGGACTGGCTTCCTGGCAATCTCTGGAGTTCTTCGACTCATAGATGTGTCACCCTTCAGTTTCTGCCTTCAAGTTCACACGGTGTTCTCCCTGTGTGTCTGTGTCTAAAGGTCCTTTTTTATAAGGGCACCAGTCAGCCTGGATTAGAGGCCCACCTGACCCGGTAGGACCTTATCTTAACTAATTACATCTGCATTGACCCTATTTCCAAATAAAGTCACATCCTAAGGTACGGAGGGGGCAGTTAAGACTTCAATGTATGAATTTTGGGGACAGAACACAATTCAAGAGAGGCCAAGGCCATTACTGTACCCTCTGTATGCAGCTCAAGGCCCAGCCCATGGAGGCACCCCAGGACCTGTCCACTGACAGAACAACAGATTTGCTTGTTGGCTCTCTCTCGCTTTTTCCCTCCCTCCTTCAATTTCTCTCTCTCTCTCTCTCTCTCTCTCTCTCTCACACACACACACACACACACTTCTAAAGAAGAAACAGGACAAAGCTGTCACTGTTTGCTTCTGGGGAGGTGCCAAACCTCACGACTGGCCTTCCAAATTCTCCTTGAGCGTTATCACCAGGATACAGCAGGCAAGATAAAGAAACTGCAACCCAATTGCCAAAATACTCAATTAACTCTCCTGGCATTGGTGGCTTCTTTAGAAATGCTTAACTCTCCAGCATTTCTCACGGAGTGGGAAGGCAGACAGGACTCATTAGTCTTTCCCCCTGAAAGGAAAGCCCGAGTACAAACAGAGGGGAAATAGGCCAGTATTCGAACTCAGCCTTCCCCTGGAGCTCACAGGACAGAGGGCCGGGCGTGCACGGGCCACCTGGAGCTCCTGGCCCCGGCGAGGGATAACCAGATGGTCGTGTCACAAAGTGACAGGAAGAATGTTCATTTGTTCCCATCCTGGATTCAGCATTTACTCGCTACGCGGACACAGGAGAACCATGAACAATCTGTGTGCTCCTCGAGCTCTTCGTGCAGAAATGGGGGTCATTTTCTGGGACAGGATCTTCTCTTCTAGGAATTCTGCAGCACTGGATAGAAAAATACAGGTACCATCTTAAACTGGTACCTGCCATTTACTCTGCACAGAGTGATGGCTACGCATCTTCTTTCCCAGGCCCAGCCCTCTCACTGTCACCTGAGTCTTCAGAAGCTCTCTGTGATGACAGCAATCAGAATGGGGACCCACTTAAAAGGTATTCATTTTATTAGTTATTCATTACTGTATAACAAATTACTCCAAAATGCATAGGCTTAAAAACCCAAATACATATTATCTGCCAGTTTCCAGAGGTCAAAATCCCAGAAGTGGCTTAGTTCTGGCTCAAGACCTCTTACAGGGTTACGGTCCAGGTGCGTGTCAGGGTCACAGCCAACTCAAGGCTGGGCTGGGCGAGGAGCCACTTCCATGCTCCTTCAGGCAGTCACTGGATAGGTCTCGGGTCCTCCTTGGCTTTGGATCAGGGCCCTGCCCAGTTCCTTGCCATGGGAGCCTCTGCACAAGGCAGCTTGCAGGATGGCAGCCGGCTTCTGTCCACATGAGCAGGAGAGAGTGAGCCTAACAGACACCAGAGTCTTTTCTGATCTAATCTTGGACGTGGCAATCAACTGTGCCGTTACTTGACCAAAACCGAGTCTGCCATCTCTTCACCCAAGTTCACAGCAGCCAAAAGGTAGAAACAACCCCAATGTCCCTCAGCGGGTGAATGGATAAACAAACTGTGGTACCAACATACGACGGAGTATTATCCCGCCTTCCCTAAAAAGGAGGGAAATCCTGGCCCACGTTCCAGCATGCATGACCCTTGAGGACATCCCGCTAAGTGAACGAAGCCAGGCACAAAGTGACAAATACTGTACGACTCCACTTACAGTGTTATCACAGAGTCAAGTCCACAGAAACAGAAAGGTGAATGGTGGTCATCGGGGGTTGGAGTGGGGAACAGGGAGCTGTTTAATGGGGACAGAGCTTCAGTCTTGCAAGATGACAGACTACAGACTCTGAAAAACAATCTGAGGAGGGGCGCCTGGGTGGCTCAGTGAGTTAAAGCCTCTGCCTTCGGCTCAGGTCATGATCCCAGGGTCCTGGGATCGAGCCCCACATCGGGCTCTCTGCTCAGCGGGGAGCCTGCTTCCTCCTCTCTCTCTGCCTACTTGTGATCTCTGTCAAATGAATAAATAAAATATTAAAAAAACAAAAACAAAAACAATCTGAGGGTTTTGAAGGGGTGGGAGGTTGGGGGAGCCAGGTGGGTATTATGGAGGGCACATATGGCATGGAGCACTGGGTGTGGTGCATAAACAATGAATTCTGTTACGCTGAAAAGAAATTAATAAAAAAAAAGTTCTGGAGATGGGTTGCACAACAACGTGAATATACTTAATTCCACTGAACTACACACTTAAAAATGGTTAAGGTGGTAAATTGACATTATGTGTATTTTGCCACAATTTGAAAAAAAACAAACAAACACGCAAGTCACAAGGTCTTGATCCCATTCAAAGGATGGGACGATCCTGGGGCGTGAACCCCAGGGGATGAGGATCACTGCAGGATGCCTGCCCCAGTCCGGCATTTATCCAAAGTTGGAAAGAATCCATCAGTTCAATTAGGATTGATTCCAACATCTTTGAGGCCACCTGAGTCCTGGCCACACCCTACATCTGCCCAGCAGTACCTGCTGATTCCCAGCTGTGTTCCTAAGAAACAGAAAAGCCACATGCAAGCCTGCTTTTGGAATTACCTGTTGAACAGGCTGTGTTTCCAATCAATGAATCCACAATTAAAAATCCATTGCATGACAGTGTTCTTTGATCCCAACTACATCCCGGATGGAACAGAAAGGTATGGTAATGGTTGCACTTTCACGGTCCACTCCCACTTCCAAGTCCTGACAGTCTGTTGTTAGTTTTGAAGGCCAAGGATAAAAAAGGGAACTAAATCAGGATGAGCAAGAAGAGGAGGAGAGGCACACACAGCTGGTGCCTCTAAAGTGCTTTTTCATACCCCCACTGAGTCGGAAGAAAAGTATTTCAAGCACCCTATTTCCTGTCTTTGGGCCAGTTCTCTCCACTCCATCCAAAAAAACATAAAATATAATTTTCTTTTCCCACATCAAGTGAAAGCAAAGACGCATTTTTCAAGGGCTGGGAGCCCAGCAGAAGCAGATAGGATATTTTCTGGCTAAATGAGCTCACAGGCAGGAGGTGCTGAGCACAGCGTCTGGTGTAAGACTCGTTCAGTGTTCGCCGTTATTAGGATGCCAATGGGCCAAGCCCTGTGCTGTCTAAGACCGTATTTTGTTTAGTCAAGATGCCTCTGATATTCTTCAAGAAGACACTGCATGAAACTCAGTCTCTCCAAACCCCAGTACGAATCAGGTCTGCCTCCACCATGGTACCCTGGTAATCCTTTGTTCAAGCACCAAAACGAGGAGCCAGTTTGCATTTAGAAACTACATGATGGAGAAAAGCATACCCTTTGGTACTAGAATCACACCCAGAGCAGGAGTATGCTCATACTGTAGGAGGCACGCAGCACTGCGGGCTGGCCAAGCAGCCAGCAGGTCTGGATTCTCATCTCACGCTCACTGAGCAGCATATTCCCATTGAGGGAACGACAGAATCATCTATTCTGTTTAAACAACAGCAAAATACTTATTATTTTAACAGACTGTGGATACTTGAACTTGCATAACTTAAACACATATACAGTATAATAATACCACATAAGGTACTAATTAAACACAGCTTCCTGGAGCTCCTGGGTGGCTCAGTTGGTTAAGCATCCGACTCTCGATTTTGGCTCAGGTCATGATCTCAGAGTCGTGAGGTCAAGCCCTGCACTGGGCTCCACACTGAGTAGGGAGCCTGCTTGAGATTCTCTCTCACCCACTCTCTCCACTCCCACCCGCCTGCGTACTCTCTCTCTAAAAAAGAAAAAAAAGAAAAGTCCCCAGGCATACAGCAAGATTAGAAACCTCTCTAAAGTTAGTATAAAACAGTGGTTCTCAGGATTACTGTGTATTTGAATCACTTGGAGGGCTTGTTAAAACAAAGATTCCTGGGCCCACTTCCTGGGTTGATTCTGCTGGTCTGGGATGCAGCCTGAGCTCTGTATTTCCAAAGAGTTCCCACATGCTGCTGGTAATGCTGGTCTCAGAATTATACGTTGAGAATCACTGGTGAAGGGAAAACTCAAGGAGAGGATTTTCCACACAAGGATAATCAGAAGTTAATTCTACCCAAGACTCACCTCCCAGAGCCATCCTCTGCACAAATTTTGGCAAAAATCTATGTTGATAAACATTTTGTCTTTTCTTATCTATGCACCTCAGGCATACAGACTTGGACTGGTCATAATCCTTGATGTGTGACCTACCCTCACCTATGGCCTACACATGACCCAATCATTCACTCATTCATTTTTAATAACATAATAAACATCAGCCAAAATAAAGGCTAGGAGTTTGAAAAGGGCTTACTTGTAACCTCACTGAGCTTATTCCATCCATCCTGCCTCCCAACATATGAGCTAACCAGTTAGCCCCGTCCTCCTGCTTTTCTGGTTTACAATTTTATTCAATCTACAAACTGTGGCACACACAGCAGAATACCGAATCACAGCCCAAACACATGAACTCTACCAACAATCAATAATGTGGGCGAATCACAGCAACAGAATATTAAGTGAAAAAAGTAGTGACCGAAAAAAAAAAAGTAGTGACCACACACAGATGATACCAGTTTACATTAGAAATATGTACTTTTTACGATGCCTTAATATGGATGTGCATTTTTAAATCTCTGTATTTTTTAATCACTGAAAAAAATGTGTTTACCAGAAAAGTCAATGAGTAAAGAAAAGTGCCCAATAGGTTTTGAAAGAGGAGGATATGACCCTGCTGTATCCTTCTGGGCTCCCTAAAAAGCTTACCTTTCCATCCCCCCTCCCCTCCAACTGCATCCCTTCAGATTCCACAAAATTCCTCTGAGATCGAGTCCTGATAGAGCAAGCAATTCACATAAGAGGGAACAAAGTAGTAAACAAACACACGGGGGAAAATGTTGACTCTGCTCATAATCAGAGAAATGCAAATTAAAGCATTTGAGGAGCAATCATTCTATGACTACTAAATTAGCAAAAACAGAAAAAAACAGAACAGCCGTGAATACCCTGGATACAAAGGTGAAACTGACAGGCACAGACAATGCTAACACCCATGTAAAGAAAAGAAAAAATTGTTTCCAACAGCTGCGTGTGGGGGTTTAAGCCATGAATTGTGCAGATGTCCCACTCTGCAGAATTTATCCTAAAGAAGGGTTGCAAGGCAAGGAGATAATCCAGGTGGGCCCCAACAATGCAACAATCTAGAAAACCACATAGAGCACCCTGACTGGATGCAACCCAGCTGGGGTGAATTACAGTTTTGAAGTGAAAATGTATACGTGATACTTCATACAGGAGAAATACGAAATCCAAAACGGTAGATGCTTTACCGGTAAAAGCTTGTTTACAGGGCCTGCAGGTTAAAGGGCAAACATTAAGGTGGCTGTTGTATTTGTAGGGGGTATGCCTGCTGTTTTCTTCCTTTCGGTGTTACTGTGGTGTGGTAATGCAATTATTTTTTTAAAGCTTCAGAGGCTTCCTACCTTGAGAGCTTTCACAGCTCTCCTCGTCGCTGTTGTCTTGACAGTTATTTTGCCCATCGCAGATGAAGCTCTTGTCAATGCAGAGGCCATTCTTGCAGTGGTAGCGGGCAGTGGAGCAAAGCAGAGGGTTGGCCGCTGTGAAGGGAAAACAGAGGGGTCACCAAGGAGGCCAGCAAGTCCCATGGAGAACTCACAGAACCAGGAGTGTATCCTGCTGAGGGAGCAGTGAGCTCACAGGAACCCCGAGAACCTTCTCCAGCCAGAGTGTGCCCTGCTCAGGAAGCAGTGAGCTCATCTTCTAAGAGGGCGAATTCAAAGACCATCCTGGGAAAACTGGCCAGCCAATGGGGATGAGACCTACCCTGCCCCATTCTAAGAGCTCCTTCTCCCAAGTCACCAGGCAGTGCCCTATAAACATACCAGTGTGGCCAGAAGGCAATGCCTCACTCCGCATGGTTAACTTCCAGGTGGGTTAGCTGCCTTTGAAGGGCCTGAGGCAAAACCTGCATCTCCTGGGAGAGTCACGAGTGAAATGGTTGGGAGCGTAAGTCGCACAGAGAAGCAAAGCCAGAAGGAGGAGCTGAGTCGGGGAATCCATGAACCTCTGTTACCCAGGGGGTGATGGCATGATCTGGTCCAAGAGCTGTATCGGATTCTTCTGGTTCTAGAACTATGGACTGGCCTCTTAATCCTTCAGGTATCTTCACGGCTCACCACAGCTCAGTGGTCTCCATTTCTTTGCAATCAAAGAAGCCCATGAAAGCACTTGGTTGGCCTGAGCGGCACCCCTGTCCGGCTCCCTGTTCTAGGCACTTTCAGAACCTCAAAAGCAATGACAGGCATGGTCCCTCCCCTCAAGGAAGAGAAGGGCAAGTGTTGGCCAGTGTGAGGTCAACACAAAGAGCTACTTAACAACACGCAAGCAAACCGTTTCCACAGATAAGTTATTTCCACAGCACAATTTACCTTGTTCCCGTTTTCCCTGCTGTGCAATTCAAACACGGCTCATTCCCGAGCTCTACTTTCAATAAATGAAGTAGCAAAGTAGCAAGCAGTCCAATCCCAGCTCTGCTGGTTATGAGCTGTGTAATCCTGTGCAAATTGCTTCACCTCTTTGAGCCTCGGCACCTTTGCCTATAGCTTGAACTGTCTATGTAAGTTGTGGGGCCTGGTGCAAACCAAAAAAGTAGGGTCAGCTGTTCAAAAATTACAAATTCAAGAAGGGCATACAGGCAAGCACAGAGCCCTTCCAAGCAGAGCCTGGGCCCTGTATATCTGCGCAGGTGACAGGCCCGTGAAGCCAGCCCTGCTTAGAGCATTAATTTGCCCATCAGATGAGATGACATGTGAGCAAACGTGCAGCGCAAAATCTGACTCCCGGCACATGCTCAATGTCTGGCACACTCCCCTAGCTATGTCTGTCTCGGTCCCATGAGCACAGCCCTCCCTGCAAAGGCAATACCGGGGGCAATACTGGGGACTGGGATGATGAGGGGACGTACTGGCTTTTGGGGAATGAATGAGCCCACACTTGCACTGCACGAGGTGGGGCGCCAGACCCAGCACAGAGATCGCAACAGAATCAGGGGCAAGTCAGCTGTGGTGTCCCTCAGTGGACCCCACTGCAAGATGGCATTTATGATAAACCTTCCCCACATGCTTCACGGAGCTATTGTTAAGACCACACAGATCGAGGCTGCAAAGGGCTGAAGACTTCACAGGGCTTCAGAAACCCAAAGGACTGCAGAGGTTTTCTGGGTTTTTTGTTTTTTTACTATCTTTAACTATTTCACTCAGAAAGTTTGACTGGAAAGGTCAGAGGAGGCAGAGGGATGGAGGAAGCCAGTGCTCTTGGTTTTAAAGATAACGGACCAGTGTAAGGCCACCCCAAAGTGGTCTGGCCTGAAAATATAAGTTTTAATTATTTCAATCACTGTGGGCCAGAGGATGGTTCAATTTGATCAGAAAGAAACCAAGGTCTTATTTCAGCCAAAACCAAAATGGGGAGGCTCAAACCACAAATCACGTTCGGTTTCTGTCCAGGGCAGCTCTCCAAACCCTCCGGCATCCTGTGGTGGTGGCCTTCAGCTTCCCTGGGACCTTGTGGGTCACGCGCATGCAGCCCCAGTGTCAGCAGCAATCAGCTCGCTCCGACAGACAGCCTCGGGACGGCACTCTAATTACCCCAAGATGGGGTGGTCGCACACGTACATTTGTGCCCTGGTAGGGGGATCTGTGCTAAAGCAACCTTGCTGACAGGCCTGGCATCTACTTACTTTTCTTCAGCCTCACACCTTTTCAACTCTGCACACTCACCCAAGGAAACGAAGTCATCTGTGTGCACACATATAGATTACGTGTATGTGTGTGTGCGTGAACAGATCTAGACAGATCACATACATCGTCGAGATGAACTAATATTGACGATACCTCAACACACAGCTCCGGTAAAGAATCCAGACCCACTGAAAACCAAATAAACAGACTGGCTTTAATGCATATAACCAAATGGACTAGCAGCCACGTTATATGAAGATCGCTCAGAACGCAAGAGGAAGAAGGCAAATAACTCAGTCGAAAATGGGCAAAGGATACCATCAGGCAAGGGCCACTAGAGGAACGGCAAACGGTCCATAACAACCGGAAAAAACGGCGGTTGCCATCGGTAATGAAGCACCACTCCCACCACGCCAGACAAGCCAAACTTCAGGTCTGAAAATACCTGGTCGCCGGCCGGGATGCGGAGGGAGAGACGGTCCCAGGGACCGCTGGCGGGGAATGCTGGTGGGGGAGCCACCTCAGAGACCAATTTAGTAATGCCCAATAAAAAGGTATCCATGCCCTCCAGCCCAGCAATTTCACTTTCAGCTACACATTCCAGAGAGAATCCTGAATGAACACACATGTTTAGTGAAGCCCTGTTTGTAAAATTTAAAAAATGAGAAATGACCCAAATGCTCACCCACAGGAGAACAGATGCATGTGCTACACTGGTACAAGAGAATTCTACAGAAGGAGGGGACTAGCTTTTGCTGTCAAGGGCCAGCTAGTAAATTTTTAAGGCTTTGCCAACCATTCTGCCTTCGTCTGTCAGGTCTACTCAGCTTTTGCCATGGTGATGCAAAGCAGGCACAGAAAATCCATAAACAAAGGGAATAGCTGTGTTTCAATAAAACTTTATTTAAAAAACTGGTGGTAGGCCCAATTTGGCCCAGGAGCCATAGTTTGCCAACCTCTGATGAAGAGCAGTAGAAAGTCTATCAACCCAAAGAAAACTCCAAAAATCAATGAACTAGAGTCAAGATGGATAAACATCACTCATATGATAATACGGGAGCAAAGTAAGTTCAGGACAGCAGATGCCTCTGGAGAGAAGGGAGGAGGACAGAATCTGGGAAGGGCTATATACTGTGAATTTCCAATGATATCTGGTAACATTGTGTTTTAAAAATCTAAAGCAAATAAGGCAAAATGGGAACATAATTTTTTTAACTGAGGTAAAACTGGCGTATAACATATTAGTCTCAGATGTACAAAATAACGATCTGACATTCGTATACATTGTGAAACGATCACCACAGTAAGTCTAGTTGACATTCATCAGCACACGTAGTTACAAATCTTTTTTCTTGTGATGAGAACTTTTCAGATCTACTCTCTCAGCAACTCTCAAGTACACAATACAGGTTATCAGTTACAGCCGTGGTTATACCATTATTATATTATTAACAATAAAGTTATTATTAACTATAGTTAATACAGTTATAACAACATAACAAGAGGCAATGTGATTTTTTGAAAAGATTTATTTATTTATTTGAGAGACCAAGTGAGGAGAGGAAGAGGCAGAGGGAGAGAATCTCGCCCGGTCCTGCAGAGCAGGCTCCCCGCTGAGCACAGAACCGAGACATGGGGCTCGATCTCGCAACCCTGCGATCATGACCTGAGCAGAAATCAAGTCAGCCGCTCAAACGACCTGAGCTGCCCAGACACCCTGGTAATGTGATTTTTAAGTGTGTTGGTGATGGAGGGGGGTGGGGGGAGGCGGGCACCTGGGTGGCTCAGTCAGTTAAGCATCTGCCTTCAGCTCAGGTCATGATCCGAGAGTCCTGGGATCAAGCCCCACATCGGGCTCCCTGCTCCTCAGGAAACCTGCTTCTCCCTCTCCCTCTGCCATTCCCCTTGCTGGTACACACACACTCTCTCTCTCTCTCTCTCAAATGAATAAAATTAAAAAACAAAAACAAAAAAAATCACGATGCTGGGGACACAGGTGTTCATTTAATTCTACTCTGCCTTTTCAGTATGTTTGAAAGCTCTCACTAAAAATTCTGAAGTGCCTCATGGAGCAGAAATGTTTCAGGGATCACTTCTTTCCTTTTCCTTTACTCTTCCCCACAAAACGCCATCTGGCCCACAAACACCTCTTTTAGTACCCTCCCCTACTTCGATGGCCAGTTGCTCAGATGACCCAGGCCCAGGCTGGTTGGTGATCAACCCCACATGGGGTAGCTCCTGATTCCAACAGCGCCTCATAAAACAGCAGATCCTCACCACCACCCAACCGGGGGACGGAGGGGGAGGGCAGAGAAACAGAGGCAGAGGAGGCCACAAGAACACTCCCCCAACCCAGCAGCAAGCCCGAGAAAAAAGCCATGTGTATGCCTTTTCAGGGCGGGGAGCTTCCTTCTGGAGGGGTCCTCAAGCGTTCACCTCCCTCAGGATCTGTTGATTCCCCATCTACATAAATTCCCGCAGGTCTGCACACCCATTCCCATGGCCACAGCAAATCAGATGGGAGAAATGCTGCCTGTCACTCCACAGACCAACTGCTGGCAAGAAAGGAAGGCACACAGCTACGGCAGGAGACAGAAGAGCTATAAAAAGCTGCCTTAACAATTCCAAAAGCAGAGAAGCTTAAGATAGTTTCAAAAGAAACCAGTGGGCTCTAAAGGGAGCCAAAAGCAGCCCTATATTATAGCCTTGCCTAAAAATGGACATTCTTAAGAATGGCCCTGAACTGTTGCCCATGAAGGTAAACACTGAAAAAATCAGGATGCAACACTTTCCAGAGCGATCCCTGTCAACCACGGTCCTCCAAGCCATAAATGTGGCCAGTTATTGAGCAGATTTGCTTAACCAGAGGGGAGCACCCCACCCCCGAAGTTTCACTATATTTCTTCCAGGGCCTCTGCACCTATTGGCCAGGCTTAGCCAACTTGAAGGTGAGCATGCCCGGGACGATGGTAGACCAGCCCTGGAGGCTCTGGGCGGACAGGGGTCAAGTCTTCAGGCTCCCATGGTCCCATGGAACCCCACCCAGGACCCTAAAGGAGTAACTGCTCCATGCAGAGCTCATAACCCGAGCAGGAAACGTTTCCTACATTAGGATATTATGTCTCGGTATTGTCTAGCAATAACTGAACCCATCCAAAGGATGTCTCCTCTGTTCTTGGAAAGGGTTGCCCGTCACTGAAAAATGTTATTACTTTACTCGGTTAACTAGAAAGAGGAATATGATTGATCTCCATAAAGATGGAGAAGACTGTAGAGTTGATTTCAAAAACTCAACAGCAGACTCAAAAGCTCCTCGGTTATTATTAGCACAACAAACACAGGGATCTGAAGATCTGTTTCCCAGCCCACAATCCTCAGGAAAGAGAGTGCGTCTCTCCCTGCCAGGGCGGAGAGAGGAAGGAGTTAAGGTTAAGCTCCGTGGTTAATTCAACTGGCAGCGTTTACTCCAACCACATCTGAAGGAGAAGGACCCAGGGTCCACAGCGGCTGCCCAAAAGCAGCTGACCGGCTTCAAGACAGGAAATGAAGCAATCTGTCTCCAGCAGGATGTAGGAAATGTTGCCTTTAATCCATTTAAAGTCTGTGAAGTCAGCCCCTCTTCCACCTCAAAGGGTTCTTCATAAAACACATCAAGGAGAAACTTCCCATCACCAGTGCCCGCGCTTCCATCTGCGCCCCATCCCCAGGCGGTTACTGCTCACTTCCTCACCGAGCGGCCTCCAGGGAGAGCTCTAATTTCCAGCTCCACTTTCCCTGGAAACCAGGCAGCTGGGGGAGACGGAGCTGCCCGGAGCCTTCCTCTGTTCCAGCATGGAGGGCCCCGAGCCCCTCTGCAAGTCATCTGTCCCATTCACAAGCACTACTGCCTTTGTGCGGGAAAACGCTCACAGCCCCGACCTTCAAAGAGGCGGCCTGGGTGCCGTGAGCTGCAAGTTCTCGCCTGCCTTTCCGAGTCTGCTCCGCGAGGCCTCTCCCAGCGAGCCCTCCGCCCATCGGGCCAGTGTGGCCCGTGTGTGGCCTCTTCTGAGTCTGCACGAGGGGAAGGGCTCGCCACTCGGGCAAGAGGCAGGAGGTAGAGTCCTCAGTCCCGCTGAGGGTCTAAGGGCTCGGAGGACTTGAATTTTCAAAACCCCTCTCGAGTCTACTGGGTGCCAGTGGCAGAATTCTGATTCATTGCTGGTGACGGTTTGTTTCTTCCTCCCTATAAAGGCTTCCTGGCCATGCCCACCTCCTGTCCAACACCTACGCCTGCCTTGTGTCCAACTTCACTGCTCCAGGGACCGCCTTCCCATGGATGGCTTCCTAGACCTTCCTCTTGCGATAAACATCACTCCCCTGACTCCCCAGGACACTGTGACCTGAATGGCCCCTCACCTCACACCCCACATGTCGGAAACGGACGACTCCCCCTCTCTCGTTCTTGTGACTCCACTCCTGGTAAAGGGACCACCCTGTCCCAGCTCTTCAGGCTCCAACCACGTTTGACCTTCTCCCTCTCCTCACCCTGCACTCGGCTCAGATTCAAGTGCTCCTCGTTGGGTATAAAATACAATCTCCAGGGGCGCGTGGGTGGCACGACCTGCCCTCGACTCAGGTCATGATCTCGGGGTCCTGGGATCGAGCCCTGCATCGGGCTCCCTGTTCAGCAGGGAGTCTGCTTCTACCTCTCCCCTTCCTTCCTGCTTGTGTGGGCTCTCTCTCTCTCAAATACATAAATAAAACCTTTTGGTGGGGTAATAACATTACCAACCTAAAATGAAATTATACATGCAAAGCATATAGAAATGCGCCACATGCATCATGAGCGCTCTGCAGTCCTCAACCGAGTGGCTTCTACACCCTGCAATTTGCATCCCCCCAGCCTCTGCCTGGGCCCTCAGCCTGAACACCCCCATGGAACCGTAAGGCCAACTTTTAATGGTGCCCATCCACCTAGGTCCATCTCCTTCAACAGCTCCCACTGAGGAGCCCAGAGGGAAACCATCTCCCCCCTCACTGTTCCCACAGCACTCCCAACAGCCAACCCTGTACTGTAATTATTTGGGTGTGAGCATCTCTGCTTCTCTTGCTTGAGTGTAATCTCAACAACGCCACAGTCCTGTATCTGACCCATCCGTACATCCTTTGCTGTGTCTTGCACAGGTCTGGCATGGAAATCGTGGAAAGAGGAGAATCTGAAAGAAGGGAGGGGCTGGGGTAAATGAGCAATGCACGGTCTAAACACGCCCTCTGGGTATACATCTGAGACCCAGAAGAGGATCAAGAGATCCATATGTTAGGAATACATCTTCATGGCCTCTTTTCCTGCTTTAAGCTATCGTTCGATTAGCTGCTTGGCCCCGTCATTCAACAGACATTTACTATGGACTCTTTCCTTTAAACAAAGCACTCTACTGGGCACAGGGGAAAGAAGAAAACCCAGTCTGTACTCTTTGAGAGCTTGCATTCTAGTGGGGAGATGGGCAGATCAATTTGCTGTGAAGGTAAAGCATGGGAAGTGTGATTTCTTCCACACACATTTGCTGTAGGCTAAGGCTTCAGCCCGACTCTACACTCCACCCTGGGACTCCAGCCGTGAACCTGACAATAATACCATCTCACGAGGCCACAGTGTGGCCGGGAAGACAGGGAATAAACACAAAGCGGTACTAAGAACAGTGAGGCAGGGGGAGGAGACAGAGTGGGAGAATGGGGAGGGAAGGAATTTCTCTTTGACAGGGTGCTCAGGGCAGGCCTCTCTTTGTCGGCAACATTGGTTTGGAGAAGCCCCAAGATGGTGTGTGTGAACATGCAGGGGAATGAGCCAGCCCAGCCCTGGCAAACCAGGGGTGTTTCCCCAAGGACGCAGGTCATTTAAGCAGAAGGAAGGAGTCTTTAAGGAGACATTGATGAGGGGTCTTTGGAGCACTGGACAGACGAGTCCCCTTACGGAGAAGCTCTTCTCCCCCAGCTCATCTGACACAGGCCTGACTCCTTGAGGATGCCACCGAGGAAACGGAGCATCGAATCTGGCCGACACGGGAATAAGGCAAGCACTGAGGGGCTCTATGAACAAAAACCACAGATACGCTGGCGAGCCCAGGCAGCTAGTCGGGGGGACAGGAAGAATTCGTCAGCCATGGAAGAAACACAGTCTAGGACGTGGCGGTTCTTCTGGGCACAGCTACGCTGAACTCAAGAGCCGCAGAGCCTTAGCCTGAATCAAAGATCCACGGAGGTCGCCCAGTTCACCCTGCCATCTCGGTTCTGGCCAGGAGTCTCCGTCCTCAATGAGGGAAGACCAGATCAGGGCTGTGTGGCCAGCCTTGCCAGCGTCCCACCTCCAGCCAAGGATGTCTGAGGACGGGGGAGAAGAAGGGGCCAAACACAACCAAGGGAGGGAGGACAAAAAGCAAAGGGGTAAATCTCAGCACTGTGAGCATCTGATAGGAAATCCTGGTTCTTCACTCCTGAGTCAAATGAATGCAAAAAGTGGGAAAACGGGTCCACAGAAACAAAATTCTTTAAAAATGAGACTCTCGGGACACCTAGGTGGCTCAGTAGGTTAAATGTATGCCTTCAGCTCAGATCATGATCCCAGGGTCCTGGGATCGAGTCCTGCATCGGGCTCCCTGCTCAGCAAGGAGCCTGCTTCTCTCTCTGCCTCTCTCTCCGCTTGTGCTCTCTCTCTCTCTCTCAAATAAATAAATAAAATCTTTAAAAAAAGAAGACTCTTGGGGCACCTGGGTGGCTCAGTGGGTTCGGCTTTGGCTCAGGTCATGATCCCAGGGTCCTGGGATCGAGCCCCACATCGGGCTCTCTGCTCAGCAGGAAGCCTGCTTCTCCCTCTCTCTCTCTGCCTGCCTCTCTGCCTACTTGTGATCTCCGTCTGTCAAATAAATAAATAAAATCTTAAAAAAAAAAAGACACCCCTGTTACATACGAAAAGCCAAGACATAATCCAACAAAATCTCTCCTTTATTTCTTTTTATTATTTTATTACAGAAAATTTCAAATATCCAAAAAGAGAGACTGGCATAGTGAACCCCCAGGTTCTGATCACCTGGCTTTAAAAATTATCAACTCACTGACAATTTTATTTCAGTTCTACCCCGCTTCCACTACCCCTCATTGTGATTTCATCTTTATATACATTATTATATTTATTATTATAAATATCTAATATGGCATTAGATATACATATATATACCTGTGTGCGTATATACATGTATGTACATGTATATATGTGTATATATACACACACATATGCATACACATCCTTATATATAAGGACTTTTTAAAAATAATAAACAGAATTATCAGGGTACCAGGTGGCTCAGTCGGTTAATCATCTGACTCTTGGTTTGGTGGCTTAGGTCATGATCTCGGGGTCCTGGGATTGAGCCCTGCATCAGGCTCTGCACTCGGCGTGGCGTCTGCTTGAGATTCTCTTCCTCCATCCCTCTCTCTGCTCATGCACGCACATTCCCCCAACTCTCTCAAAAAAAAAAATCATTCTCACACTTTAGAAACTAACAATAATGCCTTAATATCAAATATACAACCACAATTTACATTTCGTCAATTTTTTTTTTTTAACAGTTGATTTGTTGGAGTAGAGACGGAAACAAGATGGGTATGCTGCATTTGACTGATCTGTCTCTCAGTCCCCTTCAGTCTGTAGGTTCCCTCTTCTTCTAATTTTTCTTAGAATGCATTACTGGATAAAATGGGAACCCTGCAAAATCTTCCATATTGTAGATCTGGCAGTCCGTCCCCCATGGGGCCACCAACATGTTCCCCTATCCCTGAATTTCCTGTGAATTAATGGATGGTGTTCAGAGTGCATGCTATGTCCCCTAGAGTCCATATGCTGGAACCCAAACCCCTAATAAATGGGATGGCCTTGCCGGATGAGGTCATGAAGGTGGTGCTCTCGTGATGGGATTAGGGCCCTTCTGAGAGGAGCAGCCAAGGGATTTCTCTGTGTGTACATGAGCAAGGAAGGCCCAGGGAGGACATCAAGAGGAAGAGGGCCCACACCAAGAACCCAGCCATGATGGTTCCCTGCATGTGGATCTTCCAGGACTATGAGAAACAACTTTCTGTTTAAGTCACCTAATCCATGGCCATCTGTCATGGCAGCCAGAACTGGCAGCCAGAACTGACTAGGACAGATTTAGAGGCTCAATCAGATTCAGGTTGGAAGCTGAGGCAGAAATACCTCACAGTGATGATGTGTGCTCCTGCTGGCTCACGTCTGAAGGCAAACAACATCTGCTGTCTCTTTCCTTGTGATGCTCAGACTGACTTGTGAGACGTTCCCATTCCAGGTCAAAAGCAGTCATGACATCCGCCCTGGCTCTCCCCCTGAATGCAGCTGGAATAAAAGCCTAGCCAAATACATGGACAAACATGGCAGCTCTTTTAGGTTCTGAAAAGTAAACCAGTGCAGCCCAACTGGGGAAAACGACCAAAATTCAAACCATCACCTAAGTGGTGGTAGGTTTCCTATTCCCTTCCTCTCCCATCAGAGTCCCAGGTAACTGGAAAGGATCAGAGAGACAGTGGAACAGGAGGACCTTGGAAAAGCAACTCCATAAAGTTATTTATGAACTTCTAGGCAGATCCCCAGGTGGCACGTGCGTGGGTCTGGTCCTAATCAGCACACCCAAGACTCTGAGAACCAAACTCACAGACCACCGTCGAGGTCCCGGACTGACCAGAGGGGGTGCAGAGGCAACACAGATCCAAACAACACTGCAAAAACAGCTTGAAAACGATTGCAACCACTGTCCACAGAGGGGCTGTTAGGAATTTGTGGCCTGACCCAATAGGGTCATTTGCTTACTAAAACAAAAATATCAACACACTCTGTAGGCTTGAAACAAAACCCAGAGTGTCATACATAATCATGGAAACATCTAGAATATAATCCAAAATTACTTGCTTTGTGAAAAATCAGGAAAATCTCAATTCTCAAAGGAATGGATAATCGATAGACACCACTGCCAAAATAAGGCAGATGTTAGAATTATGTGACAGAGACATTAAAGCAGCTAATTCCAGAAAGAATCCCAACAAGCCAGCAATCACACAAACTCTTGACACAAAGGAAAAATATGGGGTCTCCGCAAAGAACCCAGAAGATATAAAGAAGAACCAGAAGGAAACTTTAGAACTAAAAAATGCAATAACTGAAATTTAAAAGAAAAAAAATAAAAAATAAAAACACCCTGTATGGGCTCAAAAGCGACTGGAGATGACAAGGGGAAAAGTAAACTTGACAAGAGGCTAATGGGAATTATCCAACCTGAACAATGAAACGAAAAAGACTGATTAAAAACTGAACAGAGCCTCAGGAACTTGTGGGACAATCACAAAATATCCCAAGTTGTTATCCAAATCCCATAAGGACAGAGTGCTTGAAAACAATTTGAAGAAAGAGTAGCTGAAAAGGTCCTAAGTACAGAAAAAGATGAAAACTTAACAGATTCAAAAAGAACCCGACACAGAATAAACTCAAAGAAATCCCCATAGCCAGACACACTATCATCTATCTGCTGAGAGCTAGACTGGGAGGGGAAAACACACACACACACACACACACACACACACACACACACACACCTTCAAAGCAGCCAGAAAAATGATGCATTTTCTATGGGGAAACCATTTGAATGGCTGCAAATTTCTCATCGGAAACCGCAAAAGCCAGAGGAAGTGGAACAGCATTTTTAAAGTTCTTTAAAAAAGAACTGTCAACCCAGAATTCTATATGCAGTAAAAATATCCTTCAGGAATGAGGGTGAAATTGAGACAGGGTCGGATGAAGGGAAACTAAGAGGATGTGTTGCCAGCAGACCTGCTTCAAAAGAACGGCTAGAGGAATACCTCAGCCAGAAGGGAAAGGATACCAGAAGGAGAGTTGGAACATCAGGAATGAAGGAAGAGCAACCAAATGGCAAGTCTCTGGGTAAACAGAGTAACAGACTGTTCTTTTCCGCTGGAGTTCCTCAAAATGCACTTGAGACTTCAAAGCAAAAATGAAAACATTGCCTTTTTTGGGTTCTGAATGTATGGAGATGTACGATCTCAGATGATCAGAATGTAAAGAGATCTATGGAGGGAAAGGGTTTCCACATTCTACTTGAAGTGGTACAGGGTTGATCCAGAGCTGTCTGTGAAGACACGGACGGCAGGTCCCAGGCATAGTCTGCCCCACCCACCCCCTAGAAAGTTCCCCAACTATTTTTCATCTAATGCTTTCATGAGCCACAGACGATCCATTTCTTCACCAAAGTTACAAAACAGATACTCTAATTCTCTCATTCTTCCATGTTAGTTGGTATTCTTCAGTTTAAAAAAAAAAACCAAAAAGCTCTCTCCTGTCTGGTGGCTATTTAATTACTCAGAAGGGCAACGCATCTAGAAAAAAGAGGGTAAATGCTAGATTCTCTTTCACTGACCAGTTTCAAAACAGTGAATTAGAATCCATTATTTTTAGATGGTAGATATGCCAGAGGGAAATGCTAGTTTAATCCCCTGAGTTGAATTTGGAATGGATATAATTAAGTCATTTAGACAATTAAAGACCAATATCCAAACATTTAAATCATACACGGTCTTTAATATGACAAGGAATATGTAGGATAGCATAATCAGTTAGAATGTATATTCTAGAATGTACCAAACTTGCTTTTTATTGCCATCAAATTACTCTCTAGTGTGTACACATGAACACATGTATATATAAAACTCCCCCTGTAGACTGTGAGATCCCCATGGACAGTAGGAAGTGGATATCAAGCTGATACACACTTACCAAAGGACTTAGTGAAATACAGAACAAGTACATCCTTGGACATCCTAAATGAAAGGCGAAATACCAGTAAATAGGGTCTTCCTCTTCATCACTCACAGCTTTGTTTTAAGTCACTAGAGGTTTTCAAAATCAATTACCCCTTGCCAGGCACCACACTGAACACTTTTCAGGTACTGCCTCGTCTAATTGCCACAATGACCCAAGAAGCAGGCTCTTGGCGTCCCCATTTCAAGAAACAAGGAAACCACTGTGCAAGGAGATTATAAAGCAGAGCCAACCCAGCTTAATCAGGGCAGAACACAAACCTCGGGCCAGGCTTTCCGGCTCCAGAGTCATTTTGCTCAGTTAAGCTGCTACCCTCTTAGTGACCTATATTCTCCAGCTAAGGTGGGTTTTTTCCCCAAGCATTCAACAGTCTAGCTGCTACGCCTATTTCTGCCATTTGGGATCCAGAAGATGAAATAAGACAGAAGGAGAAGGCACACGGGAGAGTTATATACTCCTCATGTCCCCACTGGTAGGGCACAATGACAACTGTTCCCTGGAAAGGCATGAGTAACACGGGAGATGACCCCCTCCTCATCAGGGACTTACATAAGAACCAACAGGGTAAGGGAAAGCCAGTTCCTTAAAACAATCACTGAAGTCATTACAATATGTTTTGAAAAAAAAATTAGTAACATAAATAACAATTATATGAATAACGATAACAATCCTAATGAATAACATACATGTCTATATACATATACATCCATACATACACACACAGAGAGAAAGGGAGGGACCTCGGAAGCGAGACAGAGAAAGGCCTGGCACAAAAAAATCCACATCTGAACATTGTGTCATTCTGCGCAGTTTCATTTTCCTCTTTATGCTTTTTTATATTTTGCAAGTTCCAGAGCGACTTGCTGGGAGAGCTGGCATGGCACAAAAGACCCCTGGGGAAGAGATGCCTGAAGGTCACTAATGCTGCTGTGCGTGAAGTGGATTTGGACAGAGATGTCCAGGAAGGGAGTAGGAGCTCAACACCAAGACTGCTGAGAGGGGGGTGGGGGGACGCGGAGAGAGAACAAGAGGGAGCATAAGTCTGTGCAGTGCCTTGGAATATTATACAACAAGTAAAAGGAACTGGGCTGGTCACAAGACAAGGAGAACTTTAGCTTTCTATACTACATGGGAGTTTTTAAAAAATATTTTCTTCTGATATATATAGACGTTTTTGTAAAACTTATTCCAAGTGGGAATAAAAGCCAGCAAGCACATCCACACAGGTTGCTGACTGAGACAGTCCATCAGAAGAGAGTATGGAGGAGCAGAGAATCGGCTCTGCCCCTCGTGACCTGTGTGACGCTGGCTGAGTTCCCTGACGTCCCAACACTTCAGATGCCTCATCTGTTAATGAGGGTCACACACCTGCACCTGCAGAGCTGCTGTCGGAACAGGAAACAAAGTACGCCCCAGGCCCCAAGCGTTTCACAGAGTCCCCGCGAGATGGGAGCTGAGCATTTACACGTTTACACAAGAAGCAGCGAGGAAGAGCAGGATCCAGGTAAGGAGAGAAGATGCCCCAGCCCACGAGAGGGAGGAGCGGGGCGCGGGACCCATCATGAGGAACAAGGGAGGGCCCGGGCGCTCCTGGTACTCACTGCAGTTCTCCTCATCGCTGCCGTCGGGACAGTCCTCGAACCCATTGCACTGGAAGCGGCCGATGATGCAGTGGATGCCGCTGGCGCAGGGGAAGAACGTCGGGCCGCATTTGGACTTAGCCTTGGCTGCAGGAGGCAAAACGAGACAAACAGCCTGCCGTGAGGAAGTTACACCATCTGAGCCCTGGCATACCCATCCCACCAGCTCTGAGCCCGCAAAGGGGGTCTCTTCACGTTCCCATGGAAGTCCCCCAAGGTCTCCTACCACCCCCCACCCACGGTCAGTGCCGAGCCAGACTGAACCAGACTGAGAGCCCTCACGCAGCACCCTGAAGGAAGGGGGTGGCTGTGCCTGCAGTATTTCCAGGGCCCCTGCACAAAGCGGAGCTCAACCCCAATGTGGGGCACGAACGAATGAATGGGTGAGCAGATGCGGGGGATGGACGCGACCTACTCTTACAGCGCTGAGGAACCCTTCACAATTCCTTCCCTGATGGTCAAAGCCCTTGTCTGCACTTATTTTTTTTAATAAATCTTTAAAGATTTATTTACTTATTTATTTAACAAAGAGGTCACAAGTAGGCAGAGAGGCAGGCAGAGAGAAAGAGGGGGAAACGGGCTCCCCGCTGAGCAGAGAGCCCAATGCAGGGCTCGATCCCAGGACCCTGAGATCATGACCGGAGCCGAAGGCAGAGGCTTAACCCACTGAGCCACCCAGGCCCCCTTTCTGGGCTTATTAAAGGCTTCCCACTCTAGGCAGCATGGCCAGAACTTTCTATGGATTCTCCCATTCAATCCCGCCAGCAACCACCCAGTGGCATGGTATGCAGGAAAGGATGAACACCACAGCCCGGAGACGGCTACCCTCAGAGAGGCTTGCCTTCCTGCAGGGCCAGGTCCGCATGGCTGACTTCGGGAGGGCTCGCACCAGTCTCTCCTAAGAATGGCTCCCCGTGCCTCAGCTATTTTCAGGTGCAGCTGATGCCGAACACCTGCTTTTCTTCTGGGAGCTTGGGATGGAGTAGATGCCGGGCACATAGCACCTGTGTAACAAGCCTGTGCAACCAGCTCCGGGTCAGAACCCCGGGCACGGAGACTGCAAGGAGCTTCCCCAGGAGAAAGGACTTCTCTCCCGCTGTCCAGACTTGTTGCTGGGGAATTAGCTGCGTCCCGTACAGCTTCCCTGGGACAGGACTCTTGGAGTCTGAACCTGGCTTCCTCTGGGCTTCCCTCCTTTTGCCTTTTCCCTTTGCTGACTTTGCTTTGTGTCCTTCATGTGACTACACACCACATTCCTGGAATCCTCCCAGCAAATCCCTGAGCCTGGGGGCAGTCGTGGGGACCTCGGACAAGGATGGGCACGGTTCTCATCCCCGTGGCAGAGGTGTGCTTTGAGGGGTAAAGGGACTTACCCAAAGCCACACAGTTAGAAAGTGTGACACAGGGGTGAGGCCCCTGGCATTAGATCCCAGAAGCCATGCTCTCAACCAGCTCAACTGTGTTGCCTCTCTGCCACTCTGTCGCTTCTCACAACAGAAGCCAGACTCCGGCTCAGAGAGATTCTTCTTCTGCTCCTGCTGTACAAACAGTTTGAGCAGGAACTGCTGTAACTCGGGCTTGATGGAGTGTTCTGCTAACCAAACAGCCCTGTGGGGTCATGGACTTTCCTGGGAACGGTGCTGGCTGCTCTGGCTTGTGATTACGAGGTGTAAGATGAGATCTATGGCTGCATCCCAGGGAGTGGGTCCCGACTAGCATCCTCTCCTCTCCTGCCTTAGACGCAAGACCCGTGGTCTTCAAGAAGGAAGGGCTGTTTCTTGGGAACAAACAGGCAGTAAATTATCTTCATGTTCCTGTCATCGGGAATACACCAACTTTAGCAACGCGATCCACAATCAACAAGGTTTTAAGGTCTGGGACGTGCCCAGGTTTTAAAAACTTCCATCACTTTGTTTTGACTCGGGACTTCTGTAATGGTGCTGATGGGCTCTTCAAAAGCACAAACTTGGGCGCCTGGGTGGCTCAGTGGGTTAAGCCTCTGCCTTCGGCTCGGGTCGTGATCTCAGGGTCCTGGGCTCTCTGCTCAGTGGGGAGCCTCCTTCCCCCTCTCTCTCTGCCTGCCTCTCTGCCTACTTGTGACCTCCCTCTCTCTCTCTCTGTCAAATAAATAAATAAAATCTTCAAAACAAAAACAAAACCACAAACTTGGGAGACAGCGGCCGGGTTCAAACTGTGGCCCTACTTTTTATGAACTTGGGCAATATTCTAAATATTAGTGAGTCTCAGTTTCCTCATCAGTAAACTGGAGGTAGCATCTACCTTCCAGGGCTCTAGGAAGGATGTGATAATTACAAAATGCGTATTAGCACAGACCATGGTATACAGCAGGTGCTCAATTAATGGTAATGCTTATGCTATTTATCATCATCATCACCATTAATTATAGAATTTCTAAATTACTTCTTGAGCTGCTCATCTTTTTCCCGATTGCCAAAGTTAAAAAAGCTCATCGTGGAAGATCTCTATGAAGTGATATGAAATGATCTCCAGGATACACTGTTATGTGGGGGGGAAAGCAAAGTGCAAAAGAGTATTTATAGTATCTTAACCCTCTGTATGGGCAGAAGAGACAGATATAAGAACAACTGCTCGGATTGGTTCATCTTTGCAGAAGAAACACGGGAAGGACAAACCCTGGTTATGTACAAGGGGTGGGTGGGACACGGGTGGAAAAAAATGAGGCAATGAGATTAGAATGAGGCACCTGGGATGAGTCTCTATAGCGCTGACTCTTAGAAGCCCAGTATTTCACATACCTAAACAGTAAACCATTAAAATCATCCACATGCATATATGTGGGCAGACACTCAAAATAGGATAGAAACAGCAAAAGTGAGCATGGCTGGATCACAGATGTGTAAGCCCACCATGCTGAAGGGTGTCGGGAAGAACAGAACCAGCCTAAGTAACTCCGGGAACCATTATTTTGCCTGGATTCTATAAGGCTAAGGAAAAAGAGAATTGTACACAAATAGGGCACTCTACTTTTACCTGTCACAGGGGTATGGATTAGCAGTTCTGACACTACCTTTGTGTGTACTAGGACTGATGTGCACTGGAAGTAAAGGCATCAGTATGAAGTCAAGATTTGTAAAGACAGATAGACAGACAGAGAGATAGGCAGAGAGACATACAGCTAGATAAGAGAGACAAATAAAGAATTTTTTAAAAGATTTTATTTATTCATTTGAGAGAGAGGGAGAGAACAGCACACAAGAGAGCACAAGCAGTGGGGAGAGGGAGAAGCAGACTCCATGCTGAGCAGGGAGCCTGACTCAGGCGGGGCTCAGTCCCAGGACCCTGGGATCGTGACCTCAGCTGACCACAGATGCTTAACCGAATGGGGCACCCAGGTGCCCCAAGAGAGAGAAATATTAGTCTGGTGTGTGCATGGGTCAGCATACATACATTTCCTAGTTCCATCTGCTAAGAAAGATGAGACGCAATAAACTCCAGGAGCAAATGAGCACACCCAGCACCAGATCTTGGTTTCTAAATACCATTATCCAATAAAGGCAACGAAGGCTCCTTAGAGAAGTGGTTAATTCCAGGGGGAAATTCAAGATCAACCTGGAGTGTCTTGTGTTACCAGAGAGTAAAGAAGTGCTCAAAATATGATGGAGATATGTCAGAAGGACACAGGAGTGAAGCCGAAGGAACTCCCCAATGGCCAAAGCTATGACACTTTAAGCGACAAAATGATACTTTTGGACTATAACCCAGAGACTTCAATAAATATCTGTGAGTCCATATTGGCATCATAAATCACTGGAAAAATAAGTAAATGGGGAAGAAGGGAAGTTTTCTTTGTAGAAGAATTCCAATGATTAAATAGAGAGGAGATGTAGGAAACAAAGTCACCATTTAGCAAACACCACGGTAACAACAGTTGGAGACAAGACCCAGTGATGGATGCTCACACGAGAGGACCGGCTGGCCTTGCTCTGGCCACACTTTTGGGGCTGCTGATAGGCTGCTTACAGGCTTTGACATCAGAGAGCTGTTTCCTCGTAAACCTCCATTCACAATGTCACTGCCCTCTCGGCACCTTAACAAAGCCTAAAGCCCCTCCTCCCGGCGTCAGGCAGCTCTGGACACCTTTCCGACGCAGACCCACCTACGCTCCCTGCCTGGCTACATGGGCCTCCTTGCTCCTCCGGGAGCTGTGGCACGAAGTCCCACCTCCGGACCTGCGTGCACCCTGCCGGTCCCCCAGCCTGCACTGCCTTTCTCCCAGGGTTGCATGGCCCAGGCTTCCACTTACTGAGACACTGGACTGTGGACCCAGAAACACGGACTCCCACTCTCTGCCTCTCTAGCCTTCCCTCTGCTTCTCCTTCTTTCCCTATGAAAGGACGTGGCCAGCTTTGTGCTGTGCTGTTTGAATGATGACCATACACTTGTTTGAATACTTTTATTCACCACTTTCGACGGAGCAGTGCTATATAGTGCTGATGCCGGGTAACAGACACCTGCTGAACACACAAGGGAGCCTATAAAATAGAGAGCAGGACTGGGTCACAAGAGCCAGCTCACTGCATGTTGACTATGGATGGGCTAAGCATTATGTTCTAGGTTTTACAAGAAGCACCTCATTTACTCCTCACGAAAACCCATTTCACAGATAGGGGAGTGGAGGCCCAGAAGTGAGGGAGCTTGACACTGCTAATAAAGAGAGTCAAGGCTCAAACTTTGCTCTTGATTCATGTGCTGTTCAGCCTCTTTAGATCTAAGCCCTGGTCCAGCTCCAAAGGATTAGACTTCAGGAGACAAAGAAAAAGAATATGAATAATTATAAATGAATTAGCTACCATTCAATTAACCAGCTCTTTGGTCCTGCCCCTGAAGCCTTTCAAGAATTACTAATGAGGAGGGAGGAGCAAGATGGCGGAGAAGTAGCAGCTGAGACGACATCAGGTAGCAGGAGATCAGCTAGATAGCTTATCAAACCATTGCGAACACCTACAAATCCAACGGGAGATCGAAGAGAGCAAGAACAGCAATTCTGGAAACAGGAAATCGACCACTTTCTGAAAGGTAGGACCGGCGGAGAAGTGAATCGAAAGCGACGGGAGGATAGACCGCGGGGGAGGGGCCGGCTCCCGGCAAGTGGCGGAGCCACGGAGCACTAAATCGGGACTTTTAAAAGTCTGCTCCACGGAGGGACATCACTCCAGAGGCTAAACCGGGGTGAAGCCCACGCGGGGTCAGCGTGGCCCCAGGTCCCGCAGGGTCACAGAAGGATCAGGGGTGCCTGAGTGTCGCAGAGCTAGCAGGTATCGAAGCGGGAAGCCGGCTACAGAGACAGAGCCGAGGAGTGAGCTCTCAGCTCGGGGTTACC